>LNAC01002090.1:25908-42702 GCA_002007465.1 Ailurus styani
GGGGGGTCGTGGGGGTTAGGGAGGGAAAAATAATGAAACAAGATGGGATGGGGAAGGAGACAAACCATAAGAGACTCCTAATCTCACAAAACAAACTGAGGGTTACTGGGGGGTGGGAGGGTAGGGATAGGGTGGATGGGCTATGGACATTGGGGAGGGTTTGTGGTTTGGTGAATGCTGTGAAAGGCATAAGCCTGATGATTCACAGATCTGTACCCCTTGGGCAAAGATTAAAAATAAAATAAAAAAAATCACTGTCTTGAATTCTGACATCTTACTGATAACAATATTGATTCACTCTGTGGCAGAGAACATTGCCTCTCATTCTTTCCTTTGTTGTGAGCCCCTCCTTCTAGTCATTCTGCCCAGGGAAAGATGGGTGAGCAAATGAACAGTGCAAAAAATATCAACCATGACCCAAGCAAAATTCACCCTAGAAAAAATCCAAAGTAGTAGGAAGCCACAACAGAAAAGCAAACAAAACCAAAGTGAAACAAAATAGTAAAAAAGGAAGGGGAGGAGAGACTATAATCTCACAGGGTGGACAAAGGAGGGTGATCCTGTTGTTCGTGATTGAATTTTGGTCTCTGTGTTAGAAGACAGTACATCACAAAATTACAAAGAAATGAAAACTTATATATAAAATTGAACAGAGTGAAAAAAGTACTAGAATGAAGCATTTATCTATAAAATGTAGATGTGAAAAAATAAAAATTGAAAGCAACTTAGAACATAATTTGATAAAATAAGAATCTAGTTGAAATGGGAAAAAGTTAAAAAAAAAGAAATGGAAAATTTTAGACAGAAGTATAAGCAAGTCATAAAGAAACACCTGGAGCTCAATATACTATTTTCTCCTGGCACTGGAGTTTTACAGCCTTTTGGAATCCATAAGCTTGTCATTCACCTGTTCTTCCATAGTGTATTCTGGGGGAGGGGCCATCTATGCTGCTTCTTAGGTGACTTTGCCTGGGGTGGCATTGCCCCACACCTTGTCAGGGCGATGGACTCAGTGTGAGCTGGTTGTCTGTGTGGCTTTTTGTTCCCTGACGACTTTCCGTGCCTCTTCAGAGGGTCAGAGTAAAAATGTCCATGTGGGGATCTGGCCCAGAGCTGCAAGATCGCAGGACCCCTCTCAATAAACTTCCCGGGTCAAAGCATCTCCACTTATGTGTGCCACAAACTCAGCAGACTTCCGGGGTTTCTGACCACTGCAATCCACCTGGGGGTTGGAGTGAGTCCCAGGGACCCACGAGTATCACAGGGGTCATTGCGAGCTTTGTGTCTTTGTGTCTTTGCAACTGCGAGCAGTTGTGACTTGTGCATGCACCCTACACTGCAGCCACTTTACCCCTTCCAGGGGATGGTAAATGGCCTACAAGTCCCAGTTCTTTTCGGTGTGCTCAGGCAAAGAGAGGTCTCCCACACAGCCCAGCTCGCAGTTACACTGACCTGAGCTGAAAACCCTTCCTGCGCCCACCGACTGTAATCAGTGTCCCCACTCCACTGCTTGAACACTCTATCCATTCAGGCTCCCTGGGTCTTTCTGTGTCTCCTGGGATCTTGGGGCCATCATGACCCACATAGAATTCTGCCCTTTTCCTTCCTGGAACCCCTTTTGGAAAGGATGTCTCTCATTGGAGCAGATTTCACAGGGTTCTGATTTTGTGTTCCTGTGTTATATCACTTTCCAGGAGCCAGCTTATGGAAGCTCCCTACCCCTTCTATTTATCTTCGAATACTTCCCCACAAATTTGCCACTCTCCATCTCCTACTTTGGAAAAGGCAGTTGTTTTTTGGCTTGTAGAGTTCCAGATGTATTTTCTTATATCTCAGGTGGAATTCATGGGTTTTCAGAATAGTTTCATAGATATCCAGCTAAATTCCAGGGACCCGATGAAACGTGATCCCCTACTCTTCTGTCATGTTAGGATGCAACCTTGCAGTCTCATTTCTGCACTAAGAGATTCTCTAGTGTCTTTTGTGCTTTTTCGAATCCAACTAGTAATTTTATAATCATTATTCTGAGTTCCAGCTCTGACATTTTACTTATATTCATTTTGATTAGATCTGTGGCAAAGAGTTTTTTCTTTCAGTTTGAATTCCTCCTTTTAGTCATTTTGCCTGGAGAAGAATGGATGAATGAGTGAGCAAAATAAAAAATATCAATGGGAGCCAAGTGAAACATACACTAGACAAATCCAAAGAGGTCAGAAACCAAAAATAAAAGAGAAATTAAAGGAAAGGGGGGCGTGGAGAGAGACTATAATCTTCCAGGTGGAAAAAACGGGTGATCCACTTGCTTCTGGGTATATTTTGGTCTGTGTGTTAGAAGATACTAAATCCTGAAATTGTAAAGAAAGCAAAAGTTATATATATATATACATATATATGTATATGTATATATATATGTATATATATGTGTGTGTGTCTGTGTATAATTGAATACAGTGAAAAGAAGCAAAAAATGAAGGATATATATCTATAAAATGCAAATTTAAAATGAAAGTTAAAAAAGACTTAAAAACAAAGAATTGATAAAATAAGAATCTAGTTGAAAAGGAAAAAGGAAAAAAGAAAAGGAAAATTTTAAACTGAAAGAGAAATGAATCATGAGAAACAACCTCAAATTCTATATACTATTTACCCCAATCACTCGAGTTCAGCTGTGCCGTGTCCTCTGTAAACTTCGTGTTTCCTGTTCCAGCTGCTCTTCTGGGAGAGGGACCTGCCGCGCTGTTTCTCAGGTGTCTTTGCCTTCGCAAAGTTGCATACCACCTTGCCAGGGGGCTGGGCTCAGTGTAAGCTGGTTCTGGTTTTTTAATTTGGGTTTTGTTCCTGAAGCCTTTCTGTATCGCTTTAGAGTGTGGGAAAAAAAATGGTGGCACCTGATCTCCAGCCCCAGAGCTGAAAGCTCCTGGCCCCCACTCCTCAGAGCACCCTCAGGGTTAGCAGGCTTCATTTTTGTGTATGCCGCAGTCTCCAGTCTCCTCCAGCAGGCACCCCGGCCAGTCCTCCTGGGGGAAGGCAGAGTCTTGCTGCATCTCTGCAGTTTGCAGGGCCCTGCAGAGACAGCAGCCATCTGACTGTGCTATGGCTCAGGCTTCATGGTGAACTGAACTGAGAGCCCCCTCCCAAGCTCGCAGACCATAACCAGTTTCCCCGTTCCAATGCTGAGGAGCTCTGTGGGCACACACACCCTTGTTCTTCCTGTGACCCCAGGGATCCCGAGGCCACACTCTCCCACCTAGGGTTCTGCCCCGCTTCACCTGCTTCACAAAAAGCACATTTCAGGCAGGGATGTCTCTCACTGGAGCAGGTTTCTGAAGGTTCTGACTTTGTGCTCTGCTGCTGTGTCACTTTCTGATAGCCAGCTTTCTGAGGCTCTCCGCCCTCTGTTTATCTTCTGATACCTCCCCACAGATTCACTTCTCAGCACCTCCCACCTTGCAAAAAGTTGTCACTTTTCTATTTGTAGAACTCCAGCAATTCTTTTCTTAAATTTCAGGTTGAATTCATAGATGGTCAGAGTATTTGATAGCTATCTAGCTGAATTCAAGGGACGAGATGAAATGATGTTCCCTACTCTTCTGTCATCTTTCTAGTGAATTTTTCATTTCAGTTAATGTACTTTTCATTTCCTACATTTCTTCTCGGTTTCTTTTTAGATTTGCTATTTCCTTATTGATATTTGCATTTTGTTCATCCATTGTTTTCTTGAATTTCTCTACATCAGCTTATAATTCTTTTTTTAAAAGATTTTTTTATTTATTGGAGAGAGGGAGAGACAGAGAGCATGACCACAAGCAAGGAAAGGGGCAGAGGGAGAAGGAGAAGCAGACACCCCGCCGAGCAGGGAGCCTCATATGGGGCTCTGTTCCAGGACCCTGAGATCATGACCTGAGCCAAAGGCAGATGCTAACCGACTGAGCCCCCCAGGTGTCCCCGTGTATAATTCTGTGAGCATCTTTAAGACGGTTGTTTAAATCTTTAGTAGGTCTGCCTCCAGTTCTTTTTTTGGGAATAGTTTCTGTTGATTTGTTCTTTTCCTCTGAGTGGGCCATACTTTCCTTTTATTTGTATGCCTTGTGAGTTTTGGTTGACAACCGGACATTGGAATTCCATGTGTTAACTCTGGGACTCAGATTCTTCTCCTTTCCCAGGTTTATTTTTGCTGTCGTTATTGCTTATTGTTTTTCTGATTGTTGGAGGCTGTCTCTGTGTCATGGGTCAGCCTGAGGGGTAAACGTAATGTCTTCTCAAGTCTCTTCTGAGCCTGAGGCGTTCTCTGGGCATATGCGGTCACTTTCTAATTTTCCTGGTATATGTGCTTGCTTTCAAATGCCTTAGTCTTTGATGTCTGGTTCCCAAAAATTGAAAAAGAGAGAAATAAAGTGAGAAGAAGATGGTCAAGCCCTTTAGGTCCCTGGAAGTCACTTCAGCCTGAAGAGGAGTGGAGGTACCAGGATGACTTCCTTCCTCTTTGTCTGCACTCTCGTTGGGGCACAGATCCCTGATATTTGGAGGTCAGGGTCCTTTTGGTCTACCCTGGCTCCTGCAAGCCATGTGCAGCTGCGCCAGGCACGTGCGCACAGCCGCCTGCCCTGGGGCTGTGCTTGGGGGCTGCGTAGCTGCTCCTGTGTTAGGGGCTAAAACTGACCAAACTTAAGCATATTTATCATTCGAGTCTTCTTTTAAAAGTTGTAAGCCTTCGGTAGACTCCAGAGCTCCAAAATGGCTACACCAGACGGATTCTGCGGGAGCAGATGTCCAGGTGGGGAGACAGACTCCTGGGGCCTCCTGTCCACCACCTTCCCAGAACCCTCTTCTCTCGCTGCTCTTTACACAGCTCTTCATCCCAGCTGCCTGTCCCGGTCAATGACAGAGCCTTTAAACCCCCAGCCCGATGCAGAGGCAGGAGCCTTCCACAGCCCTCATCAGCAAGTCCTCTTCGGGGCCCCTGATCGGGGCATTTTCTCTGATGGCACGGTGGACACTTCACATCTGTGCTTTCCCCGATTCGCCCACCCTTGTGCAGAGTCCGACCCCTGACACCCTGTATTCCGTGCCCCCACAGTGACCCTGCACTCACGACGCAGCCCTAGCCCCTCCGACTGGTTCACTACGGGTGTTTTCTGGCGTATTCATACAGGGGGCTCTCCAGCATGTACTCAGTGGTGAAGCTGCTGGGTGATGGACTACGGAGCCCTGGACAGTTGGAGGCAATGATAGGCTGTTCCCCCAAAGTGACTTTTTCAGTCTGACTCCCCACCAGCAAGCCGTGCATGAAAGACGCTGTGGATCCACATGCTAACACTATGAGTGCTCAACATCTTCATGGTGGCTAATATCGTTTTGCTAAGGTGACACCTCATTCTGCTCTTGTTTGAATTTTTTCTGATTGTTGGTGAAGTTGACATCTTAACGATTATCGGCTCTATGTACTTCTCTTCTCTGAAGTATCTATCTGCGTCTTTGGCCTTATTTTCTACTGGCTTGTTCACCGTTTCTTGCTTTTCAACAGCTGTTGGCATATTACTGACGACATTCCTTTGTCAGGTATAGGCGTTGCAAATATTTTTTCCCAGGTTGTAACTCACCTTTTATTTTTTTAAATATATCTTTTGATGGACCTGCTTAATTTTAATATAGTTACACTTATCAGTAGTGTCTTTATAGCTTATATCTTGTCTGGAGTAAGTTGATCTTTGGGCTTGGGGTGGAAACAGCTCTACCGTCACCTAACCTACCCCCAGGGTTCTGTCACATCCCATCTGCAAGCGGACCCTATGTAAAGAAGGCCTCTTGAATGGTCATAATGGGATGTGGGCAGGAGGGGGAGCAGCTTGTCCAATATGTCCAGCCTTCGAGAGACATGGGGCAGGGGGCAGCGTCAGGCCAGTGGGCACAGTGGGTACAATGATAGTGGAGCAGCCTGGCTGGTGTTCAGTGAGTGCAGACAGAGGATGGCTCAGTGAGTCAGCCCCCTTTCCTGTCAGCTCAGGGAATGGCGTGAGCACCAGAAATCCCCTATGACAGCATTTTAAAAGGCCCCATGTCCTGTGGCCAGAGGACAAATATTACGGAGAATGGGACCCAGCACCCGATCGAAGGGTGGTAAGGATTACAGTGGAGGCCGAATTCAAAGGCGTAGAGGTCCCTCCCACGAAGGGAAGGGGCCGAAGTCAAGGAGTGAGACCCCAAGGCCTGGGATGAGCACAGCTGGACTGGGGCCCAAGGTCATGCAGAAAGGGAGGTGTGGGTCCCTCCACCAGGTGCAGGCCCCACCCCACAGGAGTGCTGGCCAAGCCTGGAGGAGATGGCCCTCTGTCCAGGCGTAATCATGCCATTGTCGCTGTGGAAGGAAGGGCACTTCGTCTTTGGGGATGTGTTGGGTCTTCTTTCACGGCCACAGTGCGGAGCGATGAGTGGATGTGCTGCAAGCCTTGGGCCGTGCATGGGCCGCTGCAGCAACCCTTCCCAAGGCCTGCATGCGCCCAGCTGGCCCAGTTCTCGGTGAGCGCTGCCACGAGGTGCTTCTTTTCTAATGCTTGTCCGCTTGCCCGGTGCCTCCGGAGAGTCTCTGGCGGCACCTGCCCTGGTAACCGCGCGTCTGTGCTCCTTCCCGCAGGTCGGCCCACTCCCTGCTCTCTGTGTGGGGGGCTGGGGGCCAGGTGTGTGCGCGTGGAGGGCAGTGTCACCCCCTTCGGGCCCCCTGCTGCCTTTTGCCTTGAAGTCTGTTGCACTTGAGATCAAGGTGGCCACAGCACCTTTGCTTGGGCGGACATCACCGAGCTCGACCAGCTTCATATTTTGTATCAGAAAACGGGACGTAAGGGGCGCCTGGGAGGCTGCGTCGGCTGGGGTCTGTCTTCGGCTCGGGTCATGGTGTGTGGAGCCTGGGGTGGAGGTCCATGTCCGGCTCCCTGCTCACTGGGGAGTCTGCTTCTCCCTCTGCCCCTCCCCCGCACTCATGCTTTCTCAAATAAACGAAAGAAAACCATAAAACACGAAAAACACATTCTACATAGAAATACTCCCCCACACCTTTGACACTTATTGGCACATTTAGCCCATTTATATTGGAGCCCATGAGCTTCCCGGGTGTGCGGGTTCATGCACTTCATCAAATTCGGAAGGCTTTTGGCCATTATTTAGTCTATTATGTGTGCATATGTTTGTCTCAAAATACTGGAAACCACGGGCTCCAGCTGACGCAGGAAGCCTAGCCCCAGCATAGGCCCTGTCTGGCTCTTTCCCTCCTGGGGACTGGGGGTCCTCCTGTCCTGGCTCTTCCTGACCAGCCCTGGGGTGTGCCAGCGTCCGACCCTGCTCCCACGGACACCGTCCTGCCGCCTCCAGCGCGGAGTCCAGACTGCCCCTGGGAGCCTCCAGACCCTGCTTCAGACCTCCCGGCCGGCGCAGGCGGCTCTGAGCTCTGACTGTGCATGTCCCCAGCCCCAATGCCCCGACCGGCTCCCCAGCAGTTTCGGGGGGAAAGTGCCCAGGAAACGAAAGGATCCTGGGTTCAATAGTGTCCCCCCAATTCATGCCCAACCAGAGCCTGCGGCTGTGACCATACTTGGACATGGGATCCTCATAGACATAATCAAGTTATGACGAGCCGCGTACGAGTGAGCGGGGCCTCCGTCCGGTAGGACTACTGTCCTTCTAGGCAGAGGACATTTCCACACAGTGACGCGGCCCAGAGGCTACGTGAGGCATAGGGGGCGCGATGCGGGCAAGTGCAGGCCCGAGGGCTGTCGTGGGTGCCTGGAGCTGGAAGGGGCAGCGGTCGTCCTGTCCAGGGGCTGCGGGGAGCGCAGCGCTCCCGCTCTGTGAGGCCAGACGGGGCTTCCAGGACCCGGGAGGTGGGCTCGCGGCTGTATGGTGGGCACAGTCCTCTGGCGGCCCCGCAACCCCTCCCCGCGCCCCTCCCTGCGGACCCTCCCCGTGACACTCTCCCCGCGGACCCTCCCCATGGACCCTCCCCACAGACCCCTCCCCGCGGACCCTCCCCACAGACCCCTCCCCACGGACCCTCCCCACGACCCCTCCCCACGGACCCTCCCCGCGGCCGCTCTGTGTCCTAATGCTGCAGCCTATTCAGTTCGGGTCGTCCTGAGCTTTCCTGGCCCGGACTCCAGGGTGATGAGACCCGCTCCGGGGCCTATCGTGTCCCCGTGTTAGTCCCTCCCCTTCTGCGCCCTCATCAACAGCAATGCTCTGTCTTCTCGTTCTTCCTGCACATTTTGTCCCCTCCTCTCCCCCCGCCTGGCCCCTCCCAGGTCTGTCCTTTTTAAGAAACAGTTTTGGATTTACTGTGCCTCCCGCCCTTCTTTTCTTACCTTTTACTGACGTTCTTTGTTTATACGATGATTATCTCCTTTCTTGCTTTGTGTTTTTTCTCTTGCTCTTTTCTAGCTTGTGAGTCTGGGCTCTCCCGACTCGGCGTGTTCCCTCCTCCAGACACGCGAGGCTGCGGGTCCTCCTCGCCGGGACGAGGCATGTGGGCCGGTCCCTTCGTTGGTCACTGTGGTGTTGGCAGGAGCCTGCGGCGCCCTCGCCCGCACACTTCACAGTGTACGGAGCTGTGAGCCAGGGCCCAGCCGGGCTGGTTTCTCCCTGTTCGCCGTGTGCTCAAGGAGCACTCCCCGACGCCTGGGCCCGAATCCCGAGAAGTCAGCCGCCCGCACCGTGGCTCTGCTCTGTCTGCAGGGCGGCTCTCACTCCTCACCCCGGCTCTGCTCAGGCCTGGACCCCACGGGGCCACTGATGCTGCTCTTGGGAGGGCAGCACGAGCTCTGCTGAGCCGGTGCCGGGGTCGTCCTCAGCCCCACAGCAAGAGCTGTTGGTGAGGCCAGTTCCAGCTGCGGCCCCTCCCTCTCCGGCTCCTGCTGCCCGCCTCCACCCTCCCTGCCTCCCCGCATGGCCGTCTCCTCTCTGTGCACAGCATCCTTGCTCATCCCCACTGTCCCGCAGGGAGGACTGCCGGCCCTGTGCCCATGGTTCCAGATCTGGGTTCCCATCTCTGCCCTCTCCCCGAACACTGCAGACCTGGGTCTCGCTGTGGGACCCCACCCTAGCATCCTTCCTGGATGTCCAATTGGCAGCTCGACCTGCCATCCAAGCAAGTGAGCTCTTGAGTCCCCGATCTCGGTAAGTGGCCATTCCATCACGCTGTGGGTCGGGAGGCCTTGTGGGTGCAATTCTGCCTCTGTGAAAACCCATCGGGCCTTCCCCCCAGGATGTGCATGATCTGAGCCCTGCTCACTGCCACCACTGCGCCCAGTGCCCTGCCTCTGCCCCCAGGCCAGACTCTTGCACTGGTCACCCCCCAAACCCCTCTCGGAGCTTCCTATGCCCTCGGAGTGAGACCGCGGGCTTGCGTCTGCCCCAGGTCCCTTTCACCTGCTGCCCCTTTCACCTGCTGTGTGGCCCCCACACAGCCCCGTGCTGGCCCTGCAGCTCAGTCGCCCCCCTCTAGGAAGTGTCCTGGTCATCGGCCAAAGAGCAGCTGGCATTGACATCCGTGTCTGGCATCCTTGTCTTTTATGGGGCATTTACTTGTTTTCACCTGTGCTGTTCATCCCTCATCAGCACTGTGGTGCCACTGTGCAGACACCTGTCTGTGCATCCGCCGGGCACCTTTGTGGCTCACAGCGCGCTGACAGGGAGCAGCAGCTCCCTGGGCAGGGTCGGTAGTTTGAAGCTGCTTGTCTGTGGTTGTTTGTGACGTTTAGCAATTTCATGTGTTTTCTTGGTTATTTGTGCTTTTACAGCCTCCTGGGAGTGACCTTCCCATTCCACTTCCCACTGAAAACTTGTCCTTGAGGGTTAAGTTCCTTCCGCTCTCTGGGTTGTCCCATTGCTCATTGACTCACCCCGTGGTGGTTAGCTTCATGGCTACCTGGACCAGGCCGAAACACTCAGCTCTCTGGCCAAACACGAGTCCAGAGAGGGAAGGTATTATAAAAATGGGATGAACCCGTCAGCCAGCAGGCACGGAGGAAAGCGGCTGCCTGCATGGGGAGGCGGGCCTTGTCGAGTCAGCGGGAAGCCGTGAGAGACACAGGGCTGTGGTCTCACGAGGAGCGCGGCTCTGCCCGCAGACGCCTTCCACCTGCCCTGCCGTGCTGGGTCTCCAGGCTGCGGCCCTGCTGTATAGACTGTGGGCTCTGCAAGCCTTCATGGTTACGGGCTCCAGCTCCATAAAGTAACCCCCTTTATACAGAAATAGAAATGTAAATATCTATCTATCTATTGGGTCTATCATTGTTTATTCTCGGCAGAACTCTGACCAGTACTTTTTCTGATGTCAGACGCTTTGGCCACTGTCTCCTGTCCTCTCTACTTTGGTCACGGAGACTCTACCCTGATAGATAATTAACCTCTCATCTGGAGACAGATCTTATTTTTTGAAGTTCCTGGCCCTGCTGTCTTTCTGAGAAAGCACTCGTTCGCCCCGAGAGCGTGAGTGCCTCCCCACAGTCCCTCTGGTCTGACTTGACTCGAATCCATCAGCGGCGCTGGTCCTGATTCTGGTTTTGTCCTGACCGTGGGAGCAGGGTTCTGGCTCTTGGGGCTGCCGGAGCCTTGCTGTGGCCGTTTGTGCTCCAGGACGATCTCAGCACACCAGGGCCTGGCTGTGGGTTGGGGATGGAAGTCGGGGCCTAGGCAGGAGAACAGGAGTCTGGTTTCTGCCCGGATGCTGGGAGGCCTTGCCCACAAGCCTGCGGGGTAGCAGTGGCCCCTTCTGCTCAGACAGCCAGAGAGGGGGTTGGGCGGGCCCCACACAGGCAGCTGGGTGGTGAGCTCCGCACCGGGGACCGGGCTTGTCAAGCCTTGATTTAGGTGTGGGAGGGCTGCCGTGTCCTGTTTACCATGTTGCTGGAAACAGATGTTTCTGCCCGGGCAGACCGCGTCCAGGCGGGCGAGGCTGCGGTGGCGTGGCTGAGCTGCAGAGCGTGCTGGGGCCCAGGCGCTGCCATCGGGGCTGGGGCCGCAGTGCCGGGAAGGTCCCGGAGGCGCCGGCTTCATGGAGGGAAACCGCCCTGCTCGGGCCCCAGGGGCGTGGTCACGTGCCTCCAGCACATAGAGTTCTGGAGTTGCGTGGTGGTCCGTTGGTGCTTATTTAAGGCAAAAGGGGAAGTCGCGGTAGAAGGGCACCCACTGGGTTCTTCCGTTGCACAAATCCGCCCCGGCCAGGGAGTCACATGCGTTTTAGGGAAACGTATTTTAGGGCATTTTGTAAGTATGTTTTCTGGCCAGAAAGAAGCTCAAACACAGATGCCCTGGCCCCACCCAGGCACCCACCACGCTCGGGAAGACCCGGGTCAGGGGTTTGGTGTGCGCCCCTTCCCACTCTCCCAGGGCCTGCGGGTGGTGCTTCATGGTGAGCATCCAAGGGCCTGGGAAAAGCCAGGAGTGTCTTGGGAACAGCGGTGGTCCCACGGGGGCTTCTCTGACTGACGCTGGGCTGGAGGTTATGGCCTGGGTGTGGAGGCCAAGTGTGTGTCTTCCTTTGAGGCCAGTCAGGCCAGTGGTTCACTCCTTTACTCACTCTTTCTTTCTTTCTTTCTTTCTTTCTTTCTTTCTTTCTTTCTTTCTTTCTTTCTTTCTTTCTTTCTTTCTTTCTCTCTCTCTCTCTCTCTCTCTCTCTCTCTCTTTCTTTCTTTCTTTCTGCTACTGTGGATGCAGAGTGTGTGTGTGGGGCCTCAAGGCCAGGCTGGGAGGTGGGCAAACCACAGGGCAGAGGGATGTGAGCCCCACCCTGGACCCGGGGGGACAGAGGGACACAAGCCCCACCCTGGACATGGGTGGACAGAGGGATGCGAGCCCCACCCTGGACACTGGGGACAGATCCAGACGTCCAGCTGTGGCATGTTGGGTGTCAGGTGTAGGCTGAGCTCCAGTGGCGACACGTGGAGGGATGAGGCGTGAGCTGGAGCCGTGAGCCTGGACGAGGGTGGGTGAGGATGGAAGCACATGGACGGCGTGGCTCTGGGAGCCAGCAGGGGTGCTGCTGTGGCCAGGCTGGGGTGGGGGCTGGGCTTGGCGGTGGCTCCCCCTCACTCTTGCCCCTGGCCAGTGGGTGGGGAGGGCAGGGGCATGGGAGTCATCCACCATGCTCACCTGCCTGCTGTGGCCACTCCCTCTCCTGCAGCGGGGGACCCCGGGGGACGGCAGGACCGCCAGTGCTGACCGTGTGCCGAGCCGTGCCAGGGTCTTCTCTGAGCCCCTTTAGGCACGACAGTTTTTACCGCTCACCCCGTGCCACGTGGGGAGTGTTCCCACTCACGGCACTGGAGGGACCTGATACAGGGAGGTCTGGGGTTGCACCTGCGGCTGTGGGGCTGGGCACACACAGAAGGAGCTCTGTGCGGGGGCTGTCCTGACTCCCACCACTGAGGGTCGTCTTCTAATGGTGTGTGTGAGCCTGTGTGGGGCATGGGCACATGTGTGCATGTACATGTGAGCACAAAAGTTCTGCAGATCAGCACGTGTCCTATGCACACACGTACACATATTTGTATTCATGCATGTGCGCTCAGTGTTTGCAGGGGTAGAGTGCATGTGTGCTTGTGTGTGAACTGTGCCTGTGAACACACATGCACATGGGGGTGCCCCGATGCGTGTGCCCGTGTGGGGAGCAGCGCCCCCCACTCCTTTCGGGGCAGAGAGGCCCCACCAGCTTTCTCCCACAGGGGCAGCTGCCCACAGTGTGCCCTGCTGCGCCCCCAGTCCTGGTGTGGATCCTTGGACGCTTGCCCACAGCCCGCTGGGGGCCAAGACAGGGAAACAGGAGGCACAGAGTGAGAGACGTGGTTTATAGGGCCAGCTGGCTGGCAGAAAGGTGAGGGGCTGCCGTGAGGACCACCGGCTCAGGGGTGTGCAGGGTGTGACGCCCTTCTTTCTGGGTCTGGTGGCTGGGCTCTGGACAGAGGTGGACAGAGGTGGGCCGGGGGTGGGCAGAGATGGGGCTGGAGTCCAAGGTGGGCCCCTTTGCCCTCAGCAACAGCATGGAGGCCGAGCGTCTCCTCTCCTGGCCTCACTTCACCTGCAGTGAGAGCCCGGGGTCAGGAAGGGGGCGGATGGGAGGGGCAGGGGCCCAGAGGACAAGGCTCAGGCCCCCGGGCCCCCAGGCCCCAGGACCCCAGGTCCTGCTCAGCCGAGTCAGATGTGAGCAGGCGCCCAGCATCTGTTCCTCCGTAGGAGCATTGAAGAGGAGGGAGGGGCCTGTGAGCTCTCAGGGCTGAGGCCCCGGGGCTGCGTCCATGGCCCTGATGGCCATACCTTCTTCCCGCTCCCCCCAGGCTCCCTGGGCCAGCTCGGGCGTGTCCCCTGCCCTGCACACAGGGGTGCTGGCTGCGTGTCCCCCGCCCGGCACACAGGGGTGCTGGCTGCCTTACCTTGATGAAGGTGACAAAGCCGCTGTAGAGCAGAGTGAGGAAGAAGAGGGCCGCGAACGTGGGCCACAGTCCGCTGGCGTCCTCCAGGTCCATGGAGTCCCCGCTGCTCTCATCGTGGCTCTGGGGGGGTGGGGGGGTCATGGCCAGAGCTGGGGAAGCAAGAGCACTGGTGAGGAGGTTCAGCCTCCACGCAGGGGGTGCCGAGGGATGGGCCACTGCTCTGGGATGCCCCTCTCCTGATGTAGCCAATGCACCTCTGTGAACCTTCTCCCTGCCCCCTCCCCCCCCCACACCAGGGGCTCCGCACAGCCAGACGGTCCCAGCACCAAGCCACGCAGACAGACCACAACCAAACACCTTGGCACATAACATGTCCGCACAACAAGTGTGCACAGCACGGGGGTGGCACTCAGCAGATGTAGACACATGGGCAGGGGTGGCTGAGGAGCTGAGGTTGGACAGTGTCCCTCAGAGTGACAGGGAGCCCCCAAGGGCTTTGAAGCAAGGGCCAGGCATGGCCAGCTCTGCCTGTCAAAGCAGCCACTCCACTGGGACATGACGGGGACCAGTCCAGCTAGCACACCCCCTCCCCTGGCGGGCAGTCCTGGCAGGAACCATCACAGGGCACAGAGGCTCCCGGCTGTCCACCCTACATGCATATTCTGAAGCTCCACTCTGCTTGGGCAGAGCTGTTGACAGTGGGTCTGGGGATCCTGTGTTATGGGCCCAGGAAGCAAGCGTGGACATCGTGTGGACATAAGTGTGCAAACTTAGAGCAGTCTGTTGAATCTAATAATAAAACACAGGCACATCTTTGTTCTGTCTCTTTCATTTTTCTAGTAACTCCATCCTATCATGTTCTATGGAGGTATCCGTCCGTGGTGGACAGGAAAAGTCATGGAAGGCAAGGGTCCTTGCTCCAGATAACTGGGGAAAGCCTGCTCTAGTCAGGGTGGAGGGGACTGGGGGACAGCTGGGGGCTCGGCCGATGTGACAGTGGTCACCTGTGTCCAGAGCGCTGTCCAGGGAAAGACCAGGGGTTCTGGTCCCCTGTGAAGGCAGTGCACCGAGCCCTGCGGCCCGACGGCTGGGACAGGAGGGAGGGTGGGTGACACGCCTCCTTCACAGCCTTCCCTGCACCGTGGCAGCACCGACCCGCGGGCATTCTGCGGGGCCTGGAGTAGCCCAAGACGGGGTCTGGACACGAACCAACCTGCTTTTAATCAGTGTCTGGATCTCCTATGGGTCTATTTGTGACTTTTCATCCAGATCATGGGGGAAGCTTTTCCGCTTTATGTCTTTTAATTTTCGCGTGTGTGCTGGGCACTGTGAACAAAGCACTAGCAGAGGGTAAAGTGGGTTGTACATTTGCACTTTCCACGGGGCGGGGTGTGGCCAACCTGTCGAATCAGGGCTTGCGCTGGCCAGGGTGGCAGGACAGGTGCATCAAGTCCAGTGTTGGTGCTGAGGTCAGGACCTCCCTCCCCAGGAGCATCAGGGTCTAAGCACCGTGTAGGACAGGGGATCTGACCCAGCTCAGTTCCCCACTGTGGACACTGAGCAAAGGTCCTGTGTGGGCAGTCAGTGGTGGAGAGGATGCGTTTGGGGTTCATCCTTATGCTCACTCCTAACCTTCATGTGGATGTCAAGGCCTTGACGGACTCCCCATGCCTCTCTCCTGCCTGGATGCCCATGGCTCTGTCCCCCATGTCCAGGATGGGGCTCGTGTCCCTCTGTCACCCATGTCCAGGGTGGGATAAAGTGGCTGACAATGTCCTCTGTCTGGGAACCAGGTCAGCAGGCCCTCTGTGAGTGCCCAACTCTTTAGGGACTGGAACTCAGCATGGTTTATAGGGTGTACGTGGTGTTGTTCGTTAGCTCCTGTGGCCTGACCGTCCTTCCTTTTCTCCTAGCTCCTAACTGGAGGCTCAGAAATCCCATTGCTGGGGAGCGAGGCTGGGCTGTGGGGAAGGCTTGCAGCGGGAGACTGGCAGGGAGGGCCCTGGGACCAGTGGGGGGAGGGCTTGGGGTGGGACTGAGCGGAGCAGAAGGGCTGGAGATGTCAGAGAGCTGGAGAGCCTCCTGCCCTCTGTCTGGGCCTGGGTGCATGCAGCGGTCCCCTGAGATGGGGAGCAGGGCCAGGTCAGGAGGGATCCTGGAGAGCACAAGGGTCCACAGCCGTCACGGCTGCCTGTGTGCCAGGCCTGTGCTGAGTGTCCCCCAAGCAGCACCCTGTCTGGAGACTGGGGGACCGTGCTGGGCTGCAGTACAGGACAGACTGCATGCAGCATGGGGGAGCTTGGGGTTCCTGTGAGGAGAGCCTGCGGGGCCCCCGGAAGAACCAAAGCAGAGCTGCAGTGGAAGGAAGGAGGGGCTCAGCTGCAGGGAGCACGTGGCTGAGCCCCTGCTGAGCCGGGGAGGACGGGGTCATTCCAGAGGGTCAAGTTGCCTGTGCTGGGCACGTCATTGCAGCCACAAACCCTGGCTGGATGAGGGGTCCAGGAGACACGTGCAGGACCCCAGCTGCCTCCCGGAGCAGGCCCGCCATCTCCGCCCTTAGTGGGCTGGTGAGGGTTGAGTCCTCCTGGAGGGGGGCTTTCTCCCCACGCACCCTGGGGACCCGGGGGCCAGGCCCCTGTATCCTCGCAGGGCATCCTGTCTTCAGACTGTGTGACCCTGGCAGGTGAGTCTGCCCCTGCAGGACGATGGGGCATGTTTGGCGTCTGGAGGCTCTGAGTCCACGCCTGCAGACAGGATGCACAGGGTGAGGGCAGTGCTGGGCCCTGGGGGGTTCGCTGTCCCTGCTCGCTCACATGGCTCTGGGCACCCTGGCCCTGCTCCACACATGCTCACTGGTGCGGGACTGGGAGAGGCCGGGCCGAGCACCTACGGCCACCACAGGAATAGAGCTGTGGTCCAGCACAGGGAGCACGGGGCCAGGCTGCCTCCTCTGAGCTGAGCCCTGCCCACTGGGTTGTCCTGGCCTCTCCACATGCTGGGCTGTGTGTGTGCTCGGGTGGCCCAGGTGTGCGTGCGCACGCACACATAGAGCCTGCAGGCTGGGGCTCTGCGCAGGATGGCAGGTCAGTCTCCTGCCTTGACTGAGTGTGTCCAGGGGGCTGGTCTAGCCTCACCTGGGACCTCAGACCTTGGAGAGGCCGGGGTTGCACCTGGGGGCAGCCTGTCTGCTGGGTGTAGGACAGTGGAACCAGGAGGAGTGTCAGCATGGACTTGGCTCTCAGGAGGCCATGGGACGAAGGATAAGCAGGGTCAGGAGGTGCTCTGGGGGCCAGAGAACACATACCCAAGGCCTGAGCCATGACAGGTGGGCCAGGGTAGGTGTCATCAGAGGAAAGGGGGACATGAGTCATGACAGGTGGTC
>LNAC01002091.1:2187-12209 GCA_002007465.1 Ailurus styani
AAAAAAAAAAAAAGTGGAGGCATTTGTGTTAATATTTCATTAATTTATTTTTATTTTTCATAAGTAGTATTTTGAAAACTATAGGTTGGGATGTTATTTACTTTACTTTTTTAGGTTTTAAGAAATTGTTTGAACCCGATTCTGTACAATAGAAATTGATTGAAAACCGAGTTTCTTTGAAAACTATTTTGGAAATAAAAAAATAAATTTTCACCTTGGATTTGGCAGTGAGTTTTTAGATAATGACACCAAAAGCATGATCCTTGAAATAAATAATAAGTCGAGCTTCACTAAAATTAAAAACTTCTGCTCTGCGTATAGCCACAGACTGAGGGAAAATATTTATAAAACACATATCTGTTAAAGGCCTGTATTTGAAATATACAAAGAACTCTTAAACTTCAACAGTAAGAGAACAAACTACCCAATCAAAAAGTAGGGAAAAGATCTGAACAAATAGTCATCTCACCAAAGTAGATATACAGATGGCAAATAAACATATCATAGGATGGCCAATATCTTCATTAGGGAATTGTAAATTAAAATAATAATGAGATGGCACTACACACCTATTAGAATGTTTAAAATCCAAAACACTGACAACTGCTGGTGAGGATGTGGAGCAACAAAAGTTCTCATTCATTGCCAGTGGCCTTGTAAAATGGTACAGTCACTCTGGAAGACAGTTTGGCAGTTTCTTAGAAAACTAAACCTAATCTTATCGTATGATTTAACAATTGTGCTCCTAGCTATTTACCCAAATGAATTCAAAGCTTAGGTCCACCCAAAACCAGCACACAATGTTTATAGCACCAGCTTTATTCGTAATTGCCAAAATTTGGAAACCATTGTGATTTCCTTCAGAAGGTGAATAGATAAACTGGTATGTCTATATGATGGAATATTATACAGTGCTAAAAAGAAATGAGCTATCCAGTCATAAAAAGACATGGAAGAGGGCGCCTGGGTGGCTCAGTGGGTTAAAGCCTCTGCCTTCGGCTCAGGTCATGATCCCAGGGTCCTGGGATCGAGGCCCACATCGGGCTCTCTTTTCAGCAGGGAGCCTGCTCCCTCCTCTCTCCTCTCTCTCTGCCTTTCTGCCTACTTGTGATCTCTCTCTCTGTGTCAAATGAATAAATAAAATCTTAAAAAAAAAACATGGAAGAACCTTAAGTGTGTATTGTGAAATGAAAGAAGCCATTGTGAAAAGGCTATATAGTGTATGACTCCAACTATATGACATTCTGGAGAAGGCAAAATGTTGGAGACAATAAAACGATGAGTCATTGGTTGCCAGGTGTTTGGGGGATGATAGGGGAGAATTGAGTGATTGGTGTACAGAAGATTTTTCGGACAGTGAAACTATTCTATATGATGTTATAGTGGTGGATGCATGTCATTATGTATTTGCCAAAACACATAGACTGTACAACAAAGAATAACCCTAATGTGAACTACGGAGTTTAGTTAATAGTGTATCAGTATTGATTCTTCAGTTATAACAGACTGATAATGGGGGAAATTAACAGTTGTGGTTATGGAGAGGGAATGTATCTTTCTGCTTAGTTTTTTTTCTTAAATCTAAAATCACTTTAAAAGATAGTATACTAATTTAAAAAATAGAAAAATTTAATCATCAAGTCTAGTGAAATGTCAGTATTCTTTGGCTAAAATTAGTAATGATTGCTACAAATGATTTTCCTTATAGTTAATGAGTATTTATACATTCATTGCTAGGAATAGAATTATGTGGTAAAAAAAGAATTAAGTGGTAAGGAAACAAAAGTTCGGGACTGTGCTTCATATTTTTTTTTCCCATCTTATTTATGTTAACATAATATTTTGACTTCAGATTATTGGTTCTTATCAAAGGAAAGGACTGCAAAGTTGGTTGACAATAAATAGAGTAAAACTTAATAAAACTTAATCTAGTGAAGACTTAAATTTGGAAAACATAGTACTTAAAAATTGAGTGCAAGTGTGCAGTCTTTAAAAGGAAAAAACAAGGAACTGAAATCTTGTGGCACTTACTTACTGTCTGATAATTAAGATATGTTGAGTAGGGGCGCCTGGGTGGCTCAGTGGGTTAAAGCCTCCGTCTTCGGCTCAGGTCATGATCTCAGGGTCCTGGGATCGAGTCCTGCATTGGGCTCCCTGCTCAGCGGGGAGCCTGCTTCCTCTCTCTCTGCCTGCCTGTCTGCTCTGTGTCAAATAATTAAATAAAAATCTTAAAAAAAAATATGTTGAGTACATTTTATGTGGGGGAGACCATTACTGTTGCAGGGTTTATTATGCAATAAAACTTGAATACATTTAAAATTTTTTGGCTTCCTGAAAAATAAAATGTTGAATTTAGAAGCATTCTTTAGTAGTGAAGATTTTATCTAAATACAGATTCACAGTCCATTATCCAAAACTCTTGGAGCCAAAACTTTTTGAATTTTTGAAAGGTTATAAGATTCGTATACCTTATGTAATATTCTTGGTGGAGTCTAGACCATCATCAAAGACATGAAGATCTATCTAGGGAAGTATGACTAGTCCAAGTGAGTGAGGTAAATAAAGGCTAGGGTCATTTCTTTATTTGTTCAGGTTAAGTTTTGCCATTAGGTAAGTTCTGGGTGGGATTTTGAGGGTCTTGAATCTTAGAATAAGGGTTTGTGGGCCTTTTAAAGAAAGCTCACTTAAAATTATTTAATTCCTTGGTCATGTTATATGGTTACTTTAAACAAATATTTAAAAATTCTAAATTTAGTTTCTGTTGAGAAACAGGACCTATGTTTAAAAGTGAAAGCTTAAAACTGCTTATGTGAAACTTAACTCATTTGTGATTGGAGAGCAGGATTGGTGATGTAAGCCATAGAAAATAAACATGTCCAATGCAGCACAGGGATTTTGAATACTACCTTATTCAGTAACTGTGAAGTGTGAGCAAAAATAGTGTCTGCAAAGAAGTCACTCATGAAACATTTGGTGTTTCCCTGTAGCCATAAATAGCTTATATCGTGTATCTGGCTTTCTGGAAGATCGTTTCATATTCTATTGTAGCCACATTCCTGTGGGCTCCTTCTTTAAATAAGAATTAAAAAAAAATTCTCCACCATTTTTGTCAAATTTTTAAGATTTTATTTATTTATTTGAGAGAGAGAACGAATGAGTGAGAGACTGAGAGCAAGAGTGCGAGTAGGGGAGGAGCAGAGGGAGAGGCAGAAGCAGACTCCCTCCTGAGCAGGAAACCCAAGCGTGATCCCAAGGTTCCAGGATCATGATCTGAGCTGAGGGCAGAGACTCAACTGACTGAGCTACCCATATCAATTATTTTTAAGCTTTCATATTTGGGATGAGAATGAGATAGGGTCTTAAAAATGACTATTTACTGCTTTATCATGAACCTGTGTTTCTAACATGACAAGAAATGGAATTCTGTATTGCTTTTTTTTTAAGATTTTATTTATTTATATGACAGAGAGAGATCATAAGCAGGCAGACAGGCAGGCAGAGAGAGAGGAGGAAGTCGGCTCCCTGCTGAGCAGAGAGCCCGATGCGGGCCTCAATCCCAGGACCCTGGGATCATGACCTGAGCCGAAGGCAGCGGCTTTAACCCACTGAGCCACCCAGGCGCCCTACTTTTTTTTTTTTAAGAGTTTATTTGAGAGAGAGAGGGAGCATGAGTGGGGGAGGAGCAGAGGGAGAGGGAGAAGCAGACTCCCCACTGAGCAGGGAGCCCAACTGGAGGCTCAATTCCCCAGGATCATGACCTGAACTGAGGGCAAACGCTTAACTGACAGAGCCACCCAGGTGCCCCAAATTCTGTATTACTTGCAGAAAGAAAACTTTCTGTGTTTTTACCTCTGTTTTTGGACTGTGAACACTCAACAGCAGTTCAGAGCATGGTATCAGAGCAACCACCTTTCAGAAGGCAGGTCCCAGTTGCCTCACCAGTTGCTGCTCACCAGAGCCAGTAGCAGCACAGAGTCATCTTTTTAATCAAATGACTTTCTGACAGCTGTTCTTGGCTTGGCTGTCTTGGCTTAGATGGTGGGGTGGGGGGGTGGAGATCCAATTTGTGATGTCGTTGTATCTAGGGGGATTATAAGCAGAGGTCACCGGCAGGGCAGTAAAAGTGGGATGAATGTTCTAGTGATTCAGTGATTTTTCTCAACCAAATACATGGGAGTTGTGAAGCACAGTGTACCAGTCATGTGTTCATTTAAATATGTATGTTTGTTCAATCAGATACATTCTTATACTTGAGTGTTAATCTTCTGATATACCTAAAAGCATTCTTTTTGGAGCTGTCAAAATTTAAGAGAAAGAATTGAGGTTTCTTTCAAATTAATTTCTCTGTATCTTGGGGGTAGAGATATACCCTTGTTTAATTTTAGCTGTACATTACCTGTTTCCAGGGTGGAGAGTAATTCTATGTCTTGTGTCCCAATGAGAAAATCATTGGTCAAGGAGATGAAAAGAGTAACTGGAAAACCACCCATTTTGTTGATTATAAAATTTTGCTTATTCTCTTTGAAATGATTGTAATGTGGGTGCTTGTTGTGTGGTTTAGAACTTTTTCATATATGGTAAATGGAAGGCTGTGTTCTATCACATGAGTGTCTCCTGTGTATGAATTACTACTATGTTACAGATTCTTTATCTGTAGCTACCTATCTTTGAGGCTGGTAGGTATTTTTCCTTTATAGGTACCAAAGGGCATAATTGGGATTTTAACCTCAAGTCTGCCTTACTCTGTTGTTCACATTCTTTTTGACAATACTTCATTGTCTTCAGTGTGGAGTGTATCTGTTTTAATGGAAGTGGGTAAGTCCTCTAAATTCTTCTGTTTCAGCTTTCTTTTGTCATTTGATGTTATGAATGTGAGTCAAGGTGGTAAAGATTAGATTAGGGAAGAGTGGCAGGAAGCTTGGGTTAGTGTGATAGCAGCCACCAAAGGTTAAGGTGGAGCTTGTCTGTTTAGGTTGTCTTTATCTACTGGAGCAATTTATTTCTTTATTTTTGTTTTTAAAGATTTTATTTATTTGACAGAGTGAGACACAGCGAAAGAGGGAACACAAGCAGGGGGAGAGAGAGAAGCAGGCTCTCCACTGAGCAGGGAGCCCGGTGTGTAGGGTCTATCCCAGGACCCTGGGATCATGACCTGAGCCGAAGGCAGGCACTTAACGACTGAGCCACCCAGGCGCCCCTCTACTGGAGCAATTTCTGAATCCTGACCTAAATTCCTTAAGAGTTAAAATTTGAATTTGAATCTGTTTCTTTGCTCCACTCCTGAAATTCATTATGACTTTGTACAAATCACTTAATCTGTCCATATGTATTTCTCTAACTGAAAAAGGATGCTCTTCTATTAGAAAGCCATGAGAAGAGAATGGTTTCACTGATGCAAATAACACACCAATTTCAAAGTCTATCCTTGTTCTTGATTTTTTTTTTAAAGATTTTATATATTCATGATAGATAGAGGTAGAGGTAGAGGGAGAAGCAGGGTCCTGTGGAGCAGGGAGCCCAATGCGGGACTCAATTCCAGGACTGTGGGATCATGACCTGAGCTGAAGGCAGACGCTTAACCAACTGAGCCACCCAGGCGCCCCTCTCTATCCTTGTTCTTAAGCATAGAGTTCACTGACACTGTTCCCAGTGTAGCAAACTGCTTTGGTGTTGTATTTTGGAGAAGGACACTGCCAATTACTTACCTTTTAAGTGGAAACAAAATGCTTAGCATGTATTTTTTCCCCTAATTTTCTCTCTTGTTTAATTTTACTACTCATTTAGGATTTTCATAAGCTTTTCTGTAGACCTTAGAGTAACTCTAGAAGAATATCTGGTGGTTTATTATACTTGAATATAGGTCAGTAGCCTCCTTGGGAATCTTTCAAGAATAAGCTGATCCTCCCCCTCCCCAAATTTAATAAGAAATTGTCAGTTCCCTTAATTTTTCTTTTTTTTTTAAAGATTTTATTTATTTATTTGACACAGAGAGAGAGATTACAAGTAGGCAGAGAGGCAGGCAGAGAGAGAGGAGAGAGGAGGAAGCAGGCTCCCCGCTGAGCAGGGAGCCTGATGCGGGCCTCGATCCCAGGACCCTGAGATCATGACCTGAGCCGAAGGCAGAGGCTTTAACCCACTGAGCCACCCAGGCGCCCTCCCTTAATTTTTCTACAGCAGAGATCCATTTCGTTGTCTGTCTGAGCTGTTAAACTTCCATGATCATATCCTACTTGATGCCATTTCTAATAGTTTAAACCCTACCATAATCTGAGTTTTAAGCATTCAGCTAACCATCACCTTCATGAAAACAGTTCCTCTCAGTTGCCAGAAGTTTCTAAGTTGTTAAATCTGTGGTCTTCATCTTACTTGATCTATCAGAAGTGTTCAGAAAACACTTCAAAAATGTTTTATTTTGAAATAATTTTAGTCTCCTACAAGTTGCAAAAATAGTTCAGAGAGTTCTCTGTTCCCTTCACCCAGCTTCCTCCAGTGATAACATTTTAAGTAACTATGGTGAAAGCTCAGTACTATTAACTGAAATACAAACCTTATTCAGATTTCGCCAGTTTTTACTGTGGGGTGTGTGTGTGTGTGTGAAATTTATTACATGTAGAGATTTGTGTAACTGTTCAGAACTGTTGATCACCCCAGAGGAACTCCCTCAGATTGTCTCTTTCTAGTCACACCCTTCCCCAGTCCATAACACTTGACAACCAATGATCTATTCTTCATCACTATTATTTTGTTATTTATGTTATATAGATGGATTCATATAGTATATATTTGAAATTGACTTTCTGATGTCTGAGGGACATCTTGGTTATTTCCAGTTTTTGACTATTACACAAAAAGCCCTATGAGGTTCATTTTTTTGTACGTGTGTATGGATGAGTAATTGTTCCAACATCATTTGCCAAAGAGACTCTTCCTTCTCCATTGGATTGCTTTTGTAACTTTGCCAAAAAAAAAAAAAAAAAAGGTTGGCTGTACTTGTATGGGTGAACATAGTTTTCATTTTTCTAGGGTAGATAGTAGTGAAATTGCTGTCTTTTGGTAAAAGTATGTCTAAATTTCTAAGAAACTGATAACCTGTTTCTAGAGTGGCTATACCATTTTTCATTCTTACCAGAAATGGCTAAGAGGTCCACTTGTACATCTTCACCAGCACCGATGATGTATTTTTCATTTTAGCCATTCTAATAGGTGTGCAGTGGTGTGTCCTTAGGGCTTTAGTTTGCTTTTCTCTGAAAGATCTCTTTGGTCAAGTGTATGTTCAAGTTTTTGCTTATTTTCTGGTGAGATTTCAATTTATTTATTTATATTAATTTTTTTCCATGGAGTTTAGAGAGATTTTTACTTACTCTGAATACATAAAGTCTTTCGTTGAATATGTGATTTGCAAATATTGTTTTCCCTGTATCTTGTCTTTTCATCCTGTTAAATGTCTTTTGAGAGCAAAAATTAATTTTGAAGAATCCAGTTGGTATTTTTTCTTTTTTCTTTTTTTTAAAGATGATTTATTTGAGAGCGAGAATGAACAGGGGGAGAGACAGAGGAAGAGAGAAGGAGAGAAGCAGACTCCCCGCTGTGTGGGGACTGCTGTGGGGCTCAATCCCATGACTCTGAGATCAGGGCCTGAGCCAAAATTAAAGAGTCAGACACTTAACTGAGTGAGCCACCCAGGCGCCCTGGTATTTTTTCTTTTATAGACTGTGTTTTTGATGTTGTGTCCAAGAATTCTTCACCTAACCCTATTACAAAAACTTCTAAAACTGTTTTCTTTTCTTTTCTTTTTTTTTTTTTAAAGATTTTGCTTATTTATTTGATGAAGAGAGAAACAGCAAGGTTAGAACACAAGCAAGGGGAGTGGGAGAGGGAGAGGGAGAAGCCTACTTCCCACTGAGCAGGGAGCCCGATATGAGGCTTGATCCTAGGACCCTGGGATCATGACCCGAGCTGAAGGCAGACGCTTAACGACTGAGCCACCCAGCCTCCCCTAAAACTGTTTTCTTTAAAGTTTTTTAGTTTTCTGTATTGTTCTATCTCTGTGATCCATTTTGTGTTAAGTTTTGTATCAAGTACGAGGTTAGGTTGAGGTTCATTTTTTTGTATGTGTGCATGTATAACTAATTTTTCCAACATCGTTTGCTAAAAAGACTCTCCTTTCTCTGTTGAATTCCTTTTGTACCTTTTTGAAAAAACAATTAGTTGGCTGTAGTTATGTGAGTATATTTCTGGACTTTGTTCTTCTTCCATCAATATATCTTTCCTTCCTCGTATATCACGTCTTAATTACTGTAGCTTTATATTGGGTGGTAAAAATATATATTGAGTTGCTAAAAATCAAGTGGGAAAAACAAGTATAGCTACAAAGTATAGCTCAAAAATTTCATGAATTGTAACCACTCCGACTTTTTTTTTCAGAATTATTTGTTTCCCTTGTCTTTCCACATAAATTTTAATTTTTTTAAAAATAGGGGCTTGGATTCAGGACTGTGAATCAAGACCTCAGCTCCACATGAATTTTAGCATCAGTTTATCTACAAAAGAAATATGGCTGGAATTTTTATAACAATTGCATTATAGCTATAGATTTGGGGGAGAATTGACATAATTACCTTGCTAAATCTTTGAATCCATGAAGATGATGTCTTTCCACTTATTTAGGAAAAACACCATTTATCAGTGTATTGTATTTTCAGCATACGGATCCTATATATACATACTTAGGTTTATACTTAAGTATTTAAAGTTTTTGAACTGTTGTTAATGGTTTTGTGCCTTTAATTTTGGTTTCCAGCTGCTTGTTGCTGTTAGGTAGACGTATGATTGACCTTATATCCTATGACCTTGCTACACACACTTAGTTCTAGGACTTTTGGAATGGGTTCCTTTGCATTTTCTATACTCCCCTGATTTTAATTCTTCCTTGCTGGCTGCTTTTTCTCATTATTCTTTGCAAGTTCCTTGTCTTCTAACTATTTAATTTTGGAGTGCTCTGGTTGTCAGTTCTTGGGTCCTCTTTTCTATCTATCCTCATTTCTTGGTGATCTCATCCAGTTTCATAGCTCTGATACCACCTCTGTGCCAAATGTACATCTTTAATTTGGACCTCTCCCCCAGTGGGCTCTATGTCCAACTCCCTACTTGATATCTCTACTAATGGACACCTCAAACTTGATAATGCATCAAAGTATGAACTCTTAAACCTATCCATTGCCTGCTCTGATAGTCTCTAATCTTCCCTGTCTTAGTTAATTTAACTTTATTGTTTTATTTTTTTTTTAAGATTTTTATTTTTATTTTTTTAAGTAGGCCCCACGCTTAACATAGGACTGAAACTCACAACCAACCCTTAGATCATGAGTTGGATCCTCTACTGACTGAGCCAGTCAGCCACCTCCCCCCGATCCCAACCCCAGCTCTGGTCTCTCAAATGAAAACTAGGGTCATCCTTCACTTGTCCTGCCCCTCACTCCTATCCAATCCATCCATCAACAAATACTGTTGTTGAACTTTGAAAATGAATCCACAACTTGACAACTGTAAGATCTGTGCTATATTTACAGTTATATCTCCCCTCAGACTAGTACCTGGTACAGAGTAGTTGGACCCCACTTAATGGTTGAATTGAATGATTGCTTCTTTCTTAAAGAATAGGTACTCAAGACTTTGAGATTCTTCCTTCTCTAGTTGAATTATATTATCTCTTAATTTTGACAAAAATAAGTTATTTTTATATCTTCCTTAAGTTTCCTGAATTCATCAGACTTCTATTACAGATGGAGTTCCATAAGGTTTTGGTCAGTATACTGAATTGTGTTCAAATGTAGTTAATATTAAACTTTTCAGAGTTCTTTATTTAAGATTTAGTGATAGAATTTTCAAATAGGAAAATGTTCTAGTTTTAGTTAATTTTAGTTATAATTTCTTATGCTGATTGAAAAAGTTATTTTTTTAAAAGATTTTATTTATTTATTTGACATAGAGAGGGAGAGAGGTCACAAGTAGGCAGAGAGGCA
>LNAC01002091.1:31129-42580 GCA_002007465.1 Ailurus styani
TCTCTCTCTCTCTCTCTCTCTCTCTCTCTCTCTCTATCATTCCTTACTAAAATCTCCATGGTATGGCTTCCATCCTTTCTTCCTATTAATACCACTTTTACTAAGTCTGGCTCTTGAAAATGTATTAGATGCTGTGGCTCAATCACCATATCCTGAGATGCTGTCTCTGGACTTGACCTCAGTGATATTCCTCTCTCCTGACCTTTCTTTGGCCTTCTAGGTCTCCCTCAGTGGATCTTCCTCCTGTGCTCATCCCTTTAATATTGCTGCCACCCTGTGCCTCACCCTCCTCTTCTTTTCATTTCATATCAGTCCTGCAGTTTTTTTTTTTTTAATCTCTGTGGCTTCGGAGATCCTTTATATCCCCAAATCTCAGTCTTTATTAGATGCCTTATACTGAGTTCTCTGGTAACCACCATCTTTTTGCATATCATCAGAGCTTCTCTTTTGAATCTTCATAGCTTTTGTACTTCTGTTTATTCTCTGCTGCACTTATGTATTACCTTATGTAACATTGTATTCCTGGTGACACCTACCAGAATTCTTTGACTGTAGGTTCACTCAATATTTACCCGTCTATATATTCCTGTATTTAAAAATGAACTAATTATACTTGTATGTGATTTTATTTTCTTTCCTTCCTATACTAAAGAAAATACCCACAAACTTTTTTTCTAAATCTAAAAATAATTTCCAACATAGTTCTTTTGGTCAGAGGGGAAAACAAAACAAAACAAAACCCAACTTAGTGGATATGCTTGCTAAGAATACTTTTACATGTATTTGGGTCTATTAATGTAAATTTTTCCTGAGAATAAGGACATACAGCCTACTGAGTTTTGGACACTAATCATATGTGGATTTAATTTCTGTACTAGACATTTTCTTGTCCTACTACAAAAGAAAGAAATCATTGAAAAATTCAACCAATTCAGGGGCGCCTGGGTGGCTCAGTCATTAAGCAGCTGCCTTCGGCTCAGATCATGATCCCAGGGTTCTGGGATCAAGCCCCAGATCGGGCTCCTTGCTCTGTGGGAAGCCTGCTTCTCCCTCTCCCACTCCCCCTGCTTGTGTTCCTTCTCCCTTTGTGTTGCTCTCTGTCAAATAAATTAATAAAATCTTAAAAAAAAATTCAGCCAATTCAGAAATACGTGGTGTAGAGATTGTAAATTTCCATTATTATGAATAGGGTTCTTGCAAGTAGAATTGAACGGTGGAAATGGTGGTTCTTCGTGAATACAAAATCGATTTGCTCATTGGTTAAGAGTATGGCTATTGGTTGAAGGGTGAACGTTTATTTACTGTGTAGGGCAGGTAGCAACTGATATCACAGATCTGCTTACTAACCTCCACAGCATGTGCTGCTGTGTGCAAAGGTATGTGTTGGAGCTGTGGTATCTGTATTAAAGGCTTGGGCATTTTGCCCTGTTCCTCTGAATGCAGACAGTTGAGTGAATTAGAGGTTAGTTTGAAATCAGATATGAGAGGTAGTATAAGGGTCAGTTAGCAAAGTCAATTCTAGTTTATTTTATTTATTCATTTATTTGTAATGGTAGCTTTTACTAGAAGTATGGCTTTGTGAACGTCTTAAAGACTTCTAATGCGTTGCCACTCTCGGCAGATGATATTTATTTATTTATGACTTTATTTATGATTTTTATTTATTTATTTATTTGACAGAGAGAGAGACAGCAAGAACAGGAACACAAACAGGGGGAGTGGGAGAGGGAGAAGTAGGCTTCCCACCTAGCTGGGAGCCCAGTGCAGGGGCTTGATCCCAGGACCCTGGGATTATGACCTGAGCTGAAGGCAGACACTTAACAACTGAGCCACCTAGGTGCCCCTGGCAGATGATTTTTAACACAAAGATAGAAATTTTGGTTCATGTATTCAGGGTATAAATGAAAAACAGGAAGATAAATAAAAGAACTAGGAATGTGCTTCTTTTCATTTAGCTCTTGTGGATAAAACATACTAGATATTTGTGGTAATGACAGGCAGAGTGGCAGAGTTGTGTTTGTCATTCAGCCTTTGTGGTTTTAGTGGAGTTAATGAGACCTGTAAACAGTCATCAAGACTTGGTTCTTCATGGAAAGGACACTTAAACATACAATGAGTATGTTAGCTTGGTGTTATGGCATTACTGCTGGGAGAATGGATCTCTGAGAGGAGGAAGGATCAAGTGTGGTCTTCCTCCATACTTGGGAGGAAGTATGGAGACCCCATGTTGAATGTTTCTGCTAATAGTTAACTCTTTTAGAGCATTCCTAGTTGGTATGCTGCATATTAATCACTATGTCTGCTCAGTGAAGTAAAGGAGACCTGAATTCTTAAAGCTGACTTTTAGGGACCTTTAGGAGGTGAGTGTGAGACATAATCTGGAGGGAAAACATGGGTGAAAACAGAAAGAACTGTCTTTTTGTGCTTGACTTCATTGTCCATTTTTCTTAAACTTGGTTTAGGTTCGGATCCTTTTCACAGGAGCTTGAAATGAGTGGACAACACAGTATTTGGATACTCTGATAGCTTAGCCGTGACGATGTCCTGTCCAAATGTGGTAGTAATGTAGAGACAAAATGGGTAATGTGAAAAAGCTGTTTTCCTTTTGGAAGCAGAGTGCGTGACAAATCAG
This sequence comes from Ailurus styani, assembly GCA_002007465.1. NCBI lineage: Eukaryota > Metazoa > Chordata > Mammalia > Carnivora > Ailuridae > Ailurus > Ailurus styani. The sequence continues at coordinate 33,762 of LNAC01002091.1, forward strand.
TTTGGGAATAGTGTTGAAAACCCTATGAGTGGCAAACAAGAGCATGAGAAAGGATTTTTTTGTCTTCTCTGCAATCTGTTTAGCATGTTTGGGCAGAAAAAAAGGGGAGAAGATACTCTTGATTAGATTGGTTAAGCATTGGTCCTCTTTCTACCTTTTTAATCTAAACTGAAATCTTTCTAACTTGTGTTGCATGCATTGCTGCATTTCCTGTTTATGTGTGCTCTTATTTATTTTCATGGCAAATGCATTTTTAAACAGTCTCTGGGATAATTATTGCCATTCATTAATTTTCATATTTCCATTTTAATGATATTTTCATTTATTCCTTTTGCTAGCTGGATTGCCTTTTGCAATTCTTACTTCAAGGCATACCCCCTTCCAACGAGGAATATTCTGTAATGATGAGTCCATCAAGTACCCTTACAAAGAAGACACCATACCTTATGCGTTATTAGGTGGAATAATCATTCCATTCAGTATTATTGTTGTAAGTCAAATCCACTTTTCCAAGTTTATCACTTTTGGTCAGTTGGCTTAATTTTTTGTTAATCTGTTATTGATTGAATGCATAAATATCCAAAGCAATGTCTATTTTTTAAACATTTAATTGAAGGTGCTATTTGATCAAGATGATCCCAGCTGTTTTAAGTGGAACCAAAGGAGTAACGGTGTGTAATTAGAAGAAACTTACTGAATGTGTGTAGCTTTTATGGTAATCTTTCCCAAGTCACTGTGATTTTTAGAGCTCTAATTTGCTGTTGTTGCAATAATCATGCAATAGATACATGTTATAGCAGTATGTTTTTAGCACACTTTATACCTAGGGTATTACTTTATAATTTGTGGAATCTGTATGTGTGTACCTACTTTCTAGTTACAGAGTTCTAAAAAAGAAAAATAACTAATGTTAAGACTTCATTATAACCCATGTTAAAGAATTTTTATTTAATGCCAGAAACTAGAGAGAAAAGCCAAAGTTCTATATATAATCAGCAGTGAACACAAGAGAATTTTTACTGGTACTGAAACCTAATAGTGACCATTGCTTTTAGGATTTCAGGTGGGAATGCTTAGAGATTGTGCTCCAAGGAGAAGACATCAAGGGATTGAACTAGATTATTTAATAATTTTTCAACTGAGAGAGTCTAAGACTTAGATTAAATAGCTTTATGCTCCATGACTTGTAACTTTAGAAAGAAGATTTATCTTGGTTTAAAGTAGAAAATATGGTCCCATCCAGGAGATAGGCCAATGAGATAACATGTATGTCTTGTTTGTTTTGGTGTTTATTGAAAAAAAAAACCTTAATTTAGAAATTCAGTGTTTTATTCAAGAATGATCACTGCTCCTTATTAGCATTAATTAATCAACTCATTATTTGTGGTACATAATTAATAAAAGAAAACCTGTCTCATAAACATGTTTGTTTTATGAGACTGTGAGCTCCTAGAAGGCGGAGATGATGCTTTTGTTCTTCTTAGTGCCCTCGCAGCCTGCCATGGAGCCAGGCATGGTGGAACCTGGCGTGTCTTAGGTGCTGGAATGACGTGAGAGTAATTACATAGTGACATTGATTGGCTCTCCTACAGTATGGTGAGGTTTTAAAAAAATCAGATCCCTTTAATATAGACACATCTTTACACTGAATTTTTACTATGAAAAGAACGAAAGCCAAGCCTATGAGTGTTCCTTCAAGAAAGCAATAAGAGTAGTTTTTTTAAAATATGTGTGTTTCTGAGATACTATTTGAATTTAAAGTTTTTAGTAGGATACTTAGTTGCAAATAGAGTTGCCCCTCGAGCAAGATGGGGTTAAGGGACACTGACATCCGGTGCACTCAGAAATCGGTGTTAAAATTTTTGACTCCCCTAAAACTTAACTACTAAGAGCCTACTGTTGCCTGGAAGCCTTACTGAGAACATAAAGAGTCAATTAACACATACTTTGTATGTTACCTGTATTATACAATAAAGTCAGCTAGAGGAAAGAAAATGTTAGTAAAATCTTAGAGAGACTACGTTTACAGTACTGTATAACAGAAATGGATCCACTCAGTAGAAACACGTGCTGCTGAAGGGTCAGCTGTAGTAGCTGAGTTCAGACAAGATGCTCCTGTTCACGTACAGTGCTGCAGATGGACTTGTCTTTCAATTCAGCTGGACTTTGTGTCTCAGTCAAAAGGATGCTGCACAAGCAAAACTACAGAAATCCAGTATAGACCAGGGGCCTGCAGCAGGACGGGGCAGGTGTATAGGTGTGGCCTGCACGGGCGCAGAGCCTGACAGAACCCTCAGGGAGCAAGAACTCGTTATTTATATCTCATGAATTATGAGAAAGTTATCTCTGTGTTTAATAAAGCAATTATAAATTGAGTGTAGGTTTCCTCAAACAAACAAACAAACAGACTCTTTAAAGGTGCTATAAAAGTAGTACTATTTTCCTATCAGCCATATCAGCCAACACTGCACAGGGTCGTAGTTTTATGTACTAACTTAAAAAATTTTCACTTTGTTTAGAACTCCACTTATTTCAGGCAGCACTTGGTTAGACATGTAAATAAATGTTTCGTTTTATTTACTAAAAAGTGAATCAGTTCTTTAAAAAAAAAAATGAGGGCTGTGATTCAGACTTCATACCAGGTCAATGACCTGGCTTACAGATGATCCACAGATACATACGTGATTAAGGGAGCCTGGTGGAGAACCAGAGTTAGTAGAGTCTCTCAGAAGCCACAGGAGAATTTCAATAAGGAGAAGTTATCAGTGATGTCAAATACTGTGAGAAGTTAAGGTAAACGAGAGTTGATAAATACCTGTTTAATCCAGTGAGACCATTTTGAATTTTGAAAAAGATTCAGTAGAATAAAGGGAATGAAGGTAGTTCAAGATATTTAGGAAGGAGTGGAAGTTCACCAGTGATTTTAGACTACAGTTTTGGGAAAGTGGGTCCTGAAGGGGAGGCACATAATACAGGAATAGTGTAGAGATGTATGAAATCATCTGGGTTGATGGAGCTGTGAAGGAAATGGTGAGACAATACTGTGGTGCATAGGTTTTAAATGGTCGAATTACATGGATTTGGGTAATTATTAGCTCTGATCTTAAAAAATATTTTTAGTACCCCAGACACTATCTTTAATTCTTTAATAATTTATCTTATCTTTGGAGTGTAACTAATGCATAAGAAGTGATCCCAGCTGTAAGATAAGGCCATAGTCAGCTTAAGTGTGGACTTCACCAAAGGCTAAGCATTGGCATAAATGGCTCAAAGGGCAGGACAAATTATTAAAATGAAACAAAAATATGGCTTTTGTGTGTAGTGAAATGATCAGACGCATCCCTACATTTCATTTAGAAAATCGATTTAGAACTCGTCTGTCTCTCTCAGTGAGGATGGAGGACATAATAAAAAACGATGTACATTGACCAGTGTTGGTCAGCTTTAGAGTTCCCCTGCCCTTTCCCAGCATTAAGGGTTTTAAGTTTCAGCTTACACTACCTTTGTGAAGATGACAGTTTGTTATCTGTGCCCATTGCTCTGAATTCTCCTAGTGAGCTGCCTTTCTGTCCCCAGCGTCAAGAACCAGGGTTTGATTGGCCCTAAAGGATTGGAAAATATTGGGGCGCCTGGGTGGCTCAGTGGGTTAAAGCCTCTGCCTTAGGCTCAGGTCATGATCCCAGGGTCCTGGGACCCAGCCCCACATCGGGCTCCCTGCTCCACGGGGAGCCTGCTTCCTCCTCTCTCTCTGCCTGCCTCTCTGCCTACTTGTGATCTCTCTCTGTCAAATAAATAGATCTTAAAAAAAAAAAGAATTGGAAAATAATTGAGTGCTTACGCTCTTAGAAAAACAGCTGACAACTGAAGTGTGGGAGTTTCAGCTGCTCAAGTTGTGGTTGATTAATATACTTGGTATATATTGTAAATGATCAGAGAACAACTCCATAATGAAACATGAGAGAAGTCCTCTCTTGGTGCTCATCTCTAAAGGTAGTTGCCGGGACACCTTAACAGTATCTACTTTAATACATGGGCCACTAGAGGGGGTTGGGAGAGCCTAAGCACAGTTGGAGAGTGTGGTATCCCTAGAAGTGCACGTGGTTTTTCTCTTCTGAGAGACCTCAGAAAAGGATCTGATTAAGTCATTCACTTTAATTACTATAATGAGGAATATGTTTCTCTGGGGCTTAATATTTAGGGGTGTTTACTTTTTACTCAGGAGACACCCCTTTCAATTAAAATTTACTAACCACCTACTCTGAGGCCACTATGGCAGTACTGGGTTTTTATTCGGTGGCTAAAACTTGATTTTTGCTTTTGTGGGATTCATAGCCTAGTGGTCAGTTTTAGCATTCTAATTATGGAGCCATGGAGCCAAATGAAGAATTTTTGGTGTTAGGTTTTGTTTTTTTTTTTTAAGATTTTATTGATTTATTTGATGGAGAGCACAAGTAGGGGGAATAGCAGGCAGAGGGGGAGAAACAGGCTCCTCGCTGAGTGGGGAGTCTGATGCGGGGCTTGATCCCAAGTCCCTGGGATCATGACCTGAGCTGAAGGCAGACGCTTATTGACTGAGGCACCCAGGCCCCTCTTTGGTGTTAGGTTTTTAAAAGCTCTTTTAGGAGGCAACCATTTATTTTACCTACAATAAGGTTCATCATGAAGATAATTAATGCACACTAAATGGAAATGTTTGAATGTTTCGTAAGATTGTTCATGTAAATTTAAGATGAAGCAGCAAAACTAGTACTTAAAAATTTTGTGACTTGTATCTCCTCACTTCCCCAACATAAATAAGCAAGCCGAGTCTTCTTGTGTTATGTCAACTATTTATTTTGGTCACAGGTAGCTAGAATATGGGTTGTTTTATCAGCAAATGTAATTTTGTGTAGATTTCCTCCTCAGTGTTTTTTGGATTTCTTAGGGTTTTGGTCTCTGAACTTGTCAAGTATTGGGAAGGCTTTTTATGCCTTTAAACTCATTTATAGCAGTTTATGCTGGCTGACACACGCTCTACTAGAATCTGGGAAGGCTTTGTCTTCACTTTTAGTGAGAAATAAAGTCAGTGAAAAATAAGAGTCATTTGAAATCTTTTCTTGGAGAAGGAGAGCATCAAATGTATGTTTGGTCTGTTAATGAGACTTGTTAAGTCTTGTCAAGTCTGTCAGAGTCTTGTTAACCAGGCCTAGGAGTCTGGAGAAGCAGGGCTGGGAGGCTCTGTCAGCTCATCTCTGCCCTTTGTACCCTTTGGCCTCGGTGTTAGATCCCTGCTTTGATATTAGTTTACTCCCTGAAACTACTTTTCTTCTTAAAATACGATGGATGTTTTGATTGAGAGAAATTTTGGCTAAAAAGGCACTGCCAGATAAAAGTACTTATATGAGGGATACTCTAATTAGGAAATTTTGTGTTATTTGAACAAACCATGGTTTGTCTCATTCATGATACATCATTGTCTGCTTATTTTTTTTTTTTTTAAGATTTTATTTATTTATTTATTTCACAGAGGGAGAGAGATCACAAGGAGGCAGAGAGGCAGGCAGAGAGAGAAGGGGAAGCAGGCTCCCTGCCGAGCAGAGAGCCCGATGCGGGCCTCGATCCCAGGACCCTGAGATCATGACCTGAGCCGAAAGCAGAGGCTTTAACCCACTGAGCCACCCAGGCGCCCTCATTGTCTGCTTATTAAAACTCATTTTATTTGAGTACCAGAAAAAGAAATAAGGTCTTATCATTTCAGGTAGTTTTGAAATTATTTTGGCCATTGCTTTGTAAGAAGATCTGACTCCTTTTTTAATGGTTTAGAATTAGATATCCTGACTCTGCATTTGCAAATGAAAAAAGGGAGGTGTTTTTAAAATAAAGATTTTATTGTGATTTACCATTTTCTTTTCTATTTTTTATTTTGTTTAAAGTGCCTTGTTGCTGTTTTAACATATTATTTTTCTGTTTCTTTTTCAGATGATTGTTGGAGAAGCCCTGTCTGTTTACTATAACCTCTTGCACTCGAATTCCTTTATCAGGAATAACTACATAGCCACTATTTACAAAGCCATTGGAACATTTTTATTTGGTGCAGCTGCTAGTCAGTCCCTGACTGACATTGCCAAGTATTCAATAGGCAGACTGCGGCCTCACTTCCTGGATGTTTGTGACCCAGATTGGTCAAAAATCAATTGCAGTGTTGGTTACATTGAAAACTACATATGTCGAGGAAATGCACAAAAAGTGAAGGAGGGCAGGTGCGTGTTAAAACTTGAGTGTTTGTTTTATCTTGTATATTCTTGGAAAAGAAGGTTTCAGAGACTGGAAGATGAGCCATCCACTAGCTTAGGGAGAGAAGCTAGTATAATCACTGGGTGGTAAATTGAGATCATATTTTGACTTATTATTTCTACTTACTCTTTTTTCCCCATTTTATCCCTACCTTCTGTGTAAGAGCATTTTAGTGCAGGTCTTTCCATCTCACATGAAAAATTAAAATGAACTTCATATGTCATATAGTGCAGGGCCAACAGATTTTTTCTAAAGGCACCAGATAGTAAATATTTTAGGTTTTGTGGGCCATTTGGTTAATTGGACAACTATCCATCTGTGCTGTTGTACCAGGAAAAAAGAGCCATAGATGATCCTTGAACTAATGGGTGTGGTTATGTTCCAATAAAAGTTTATTAATAGAAACAGTGGCTGCTCCAGGGGTTATAGTTTGCTGACCTTTCATGTAATCCAGCCATGTATTAACTTCTGCTCTCTTAGTATTCTTAGAGTATAATTTTTGTAAGGAAACTTCATACATTGACAGCTTTAGGACTTCAGGTTGCCTTCTTATAACGCCCTTGTTTGGCTCCTTTCTACACCTGGTGCCCTATTAGGCATAAATGAAATACAATGTTTGGAACCCAAAAGGTCCAACTCCTTTAATGTATAGATGAGCAAACGAAGGCCCAGTAATATTAGATGAAGGCACTAGGGGCACCTGGGTGGCTCAGTTGGTTAAGCATCTGCCTTAGGCCTAAGTTGTAATCCTGGGATTGAGGCCCCGCATTGGGCTCCCTGCTTGGTGGGAAGCCTGCTTCTCCCCCTCTCTCTGCCTCTCCCCCAGCTCCTGCTCACTCCCTTTCTCTCTTTCTCGAGTGAATAAATAAAAATCTTAAAAATAATAATAATAAAGCCACAGTTTCCCATCTCAAGTTTCAGAATTGTCAGCTTTACCTTTTGTATATGATTGATGTGCTTAATTTTAAGATGCTATCACTTTAATTACTCATGATCCAACAAATACTTTCTCTGGGTAAAACACACTTTGACTGTTCTTTATACATGATTCACAGGTACCTGATTGTCCTTATTGGTTCTCTTATAAGCTACACAAGCCTTGTAGTAGCCCCCAGTTTTTTCATGTAGTGAAGATGAAAAAAACACCTTATTTAACTAAGCATATATGCTGTGCTGTGTGCATGAGGTCTGGCCATGAACTAGATAGCTCTGGTTCTCATCTTCATGGAGCTTAGTCTAGCACAGAGGACTTAAATTTAAGAAGTGATGGCAGTGGAACCTCTTTATTGATAACAAGGCCAGAGAATAGAGAGGCTGTTGGATGGCAAGCTTTGAGGTGATCATAGGAGGATTGGTAGGGATATAAAGTTTTAATGAATGAAGGCGGGAGAAATGGCTAATGCAGTAGGCAGTTGACAGTGGAAGGTGTTATTGTTGATTTGAGTTTAGGAAATAAAGCATTTTTTAAGAGGGATAGGGGAAGAATGGTCCAGAAATGGCTTTGAGGAGTGATGAACTTATCCACACCAGCAGTGGTCTCTGAGGATATAGAATGTGGAGATCTCATTCTCTGCTCTCATAACATTCACTCATATGCTCTCATATGACATTCTCTGTCATAGGGAATGGTCTCAGATTTAACGACTAGGAGATGGAATGACTTTCAGTGAAGAGTTTGAAGACTTAGAGAAATATAGAGGACTATCCACACCTGTGTCTCTAGTAACATCTTTCCTGCATCACCCAACAGAAAATAGGAAAACTCTAATGTTTCCTCTTGTCACGGTATTTAAGAAAGTCAAGTGATAAGGGCTTACCTAAAATCCAGAAAATATCATTATAAATGATTCTTTAAGAACCGTTTCTTCACACATGTATTGTTTCTCTGGTTTGGGTACATACATTTTAGCTCAAAATTTTCTTGTAACAGTATGTCTTACTGAGAGATTTTCTTATAATAGCCAATTTGACAAAATGTGAAATATAATTTATTTTAAATGACATAAATGTGATTGTTTTGCAGTCCATGTATGTGCTATTACATATGTCTTCCTAGTGTATCTAAATTGGCCATCATGTACTATAATACTCTGATGGTACTTTTGACTTAAGTACACATGGGTTTTTTACCCATTACCCTTTAAGTTTCTTCAGCCTCCCACATTTTCAGTGAGATCTGTTGAAAAGCTTTGGGGTTCTGAAATAAGGAAAATCAAATCTTGAAATGAAATTTTAAGAAAACTTTGTATCTTCTGAGAAAAATGGGATTTCCCTTGGTGTTTCCAGAATGAGTTGTTGCCACAGTTCCAGAGCTTTAGAACATTGCTGCATAACTGTGGCTTTACATTGCTGTTCTGTCGTGAAGCTTAATTTTGTTGGATTCAGCCTTTCCTATTGCTTTTCTCTTGAATTTTTAAGTTGGGGTGCCAAAAATGCAAAAACATTTCAGTCTAGACATTGTCTGTAGTATATTAGGATTATAGTGTAATCTGCTTCTTTAATTTACTTATCTCCACAGCCTGTCCCCTGTAGGTTTATTTTATTTA
>LNAC01002092.1:2417-42921 GCA_002007465.1 Ailurus styani
CCATTGTATGTTATAGACCTCTTGTCCCGAGCTGCTTTCAGGATTTTCTCTTTGTCACTAAGTCTTGTAAGTTTTACTATTAGATGATGGGGTGTGGACCTATTTTTATTGACTTTTGAGGGGGTTTCTCTGTGCCTCCTGGATTTTGTTGTTTGTTCCCTTCGCCAAATTAGGAAAATTCTGTATTAAAATTTGCTCCAATATACCTTCTGCTCCCTCCCCCTCTTCCTCTTCAGGGATCCCAATTATTCTAATATTGTTTCATCTTATGGTATCACTTATCTCTCGAATTCTCCCCTCATGGTCCAGTAGTTGTTTGTCTCTCTTTTCATCCTCTTCTTTTTTCCCTGAGATTTTGTCTTCTAAATCACTAATTTTGTCTTCTGCTTCATTTATCCTAGCAGTAAGATCCTCCATTTTTCAATTGCACCTCATTAATAGCTTTTTTTAATTTCAGCTTGGTTAGACTTTAGTTCTTTTATTTCTCCAGAAAGGATTTTTATTTCTCTAAAGACGGCTTCTCTATTATCTTCTATGGTTTTTTCAAGCCCAGCCAGCACCTTAAGAATCATCATTCTGATCTCTAGTTCTGTCATGTTACTAATGTCAGCATCGGTTAGGTCCCTAGCCTTCATTACTGCCTCTTGTTCTTTTTTCGTGTGTGTGTGTTGATTTTTTCCACCTTGTCATTTTATGCAGATAAGTATAGATGGATGAGTGAACAAAATACTAAAGAATAGCAATGACCCCAGATAAATATACACTAATCTACTCATAAGAGACCTGGAACTAGGGAGAAAAGAAAGAGGGAAAAAACCAGAAAACAAAAAAACAAACTTATACAAACAAAAAGAAAACAAAAATAAATAAAACAGAACCCTATATCTATATCTCTGTTATCTATTTCTCTTTCTATATCTATGTCTGTCTCTGACTCTCTCTCTCTCTCTCTCTCTCTCTCTATTAGACTGGTGAATTGAACAGACCCTATAGGTATACCAAAAAATAAGGTGAAATACAATGAAGGGATAAAATATGATTATAACAATGAACATTAGAAAAGATTAAAAAGTGTTGATAAGATATAATAGTTAAAAACGTTAAAATAGGAAAAAGGAAAAAATTTAAAAGAAAAAAATTCAAAGAAAAAAATTCTAGGAATTTAACTTTGAACGACTAAAGAATCATGGGGAAAAAGCCCTTAATTCTCTGCGTTGGTTTCCCCTAGCTCTGGAGTTCCACAATTCTCAGCAATCTGGAACTGACTTTGGCTGGATGTTTTTTTCTGGTCTTCTGGGGGAGGGGCCTGTTGCTGTGATTGTCAAGTGTCTCTGCCCGATTTGGATTCACACCACCCTCGCCAGGGGCCAGGTTAAGTAATCAGCTCAGGTTCACTCTTGGGAGCTTTTATTCCCTGAACGCTTTCTGCAGGGCTTTGGAGGACGGGACTGAAAATGGCGGCCTCCCAGTGTATGACCCAGAGGCGCCGAGAGCTCGGGGCCTCACTCCTCAGTGCGCCTCGGAGAAAAGCAGTCCGTTCCTCCTGTCTCCTGGCCTCCAGCCACTCTCTGAGCTCACCCGGCCTGTTACCGAGTGTCTCTCTCTCTGACGCGGCCCCGTTTAGAATCTCCGAACCTGGAAGATCCTGCAGCCGCTCCCACGCTGCTCCTCCCAGAGGAGGAAGGAGGGGTCTCTCTGGGTCTCCCACCTGTAGTGTCCCTGCTCACAGAGCAGTGGCCCGACTGTGCTTTGGATCCTGACCCAAGGTAACCCTGAGCTGAGAGACACCTCAGCTCGGCTCTGTCTCTCCTTTAAGCTTCTCTCTGATGCCTGGGAGCTCTGTCACGCTCAGACACCCCTGGTCTTTTTGTGTCCCCATAGGTCCTGAGACCACACTGTCCCCACGAGGGCTTCACCCCCCCACTTGGCCTCTGGGGTGACATCCCTCAGTGGAGTAGACTTCTAACAGTTCTGAGTCTGTGCTTCGCTGCTCGCTCACTTGCCGGGAGCCGGCCCCTCCCCCTCCGGGTCTAGCTTCCCGTCGCTTCAGATTCACTTCTGTGCACGGCCTACCTTCCGGAACGTGGTCAATTTTCTGTTCCTAGAATCACTGCTCTTCTCTTTGATCTCCTGTAGAATTTGTTGGTGTTCAGAATAGTTTGATAGCTATCTGGGTGAATTTCTGGGACCTGATGATAATAGGTCTCCTACTCCTCCGCCATCTTGCCACTTCTCTGCCTCTTGTTCTCTTTTTTGTCATTTTGTCATCTTGTCATTTTGTCCAAAGAAGAATAGATGAATGAGAGAACAAAATACTCAAATGGCAACAACAACCCCAGAGAAAAATAGACTAAACAAATCAGATAAGACCGTAATTGGAAAAAAAAAAAAAGAAAAAGAAAAATAACAAAACAAAGAAAAAAACCCTAGGAAAACAAAGAGAATATCATGGACAGGTAGGGAAAACAGAGCAATACTCTGGATCATGTGCGTGTGTTGGTCTCTTTCTTAGAAAACCAAACCCCAAAATTATAAAGAAAGACTTATATATGTGCAAAAGTAAAATTAAATACAATGAAAGGATAGATGGTAATAGTAAAAATGAAACTTAAAAGTCAAAAAACAAAAAAAAAAGGAGAGGAAAAAAAAAGGGAAGATACTCAGCCTGGTGAACAGAACAGAGCAATACACCATATATCCTGAGTTTATTTTGGTTGGTTTCTTAAAAGAAACTCCATCTCAAAATTGTAAAGGAAAATCTCATATATATACATATATATGAAATATAAAAAATATATAATATACATAATATGCATATTTTATAAAATAGTTACATATTTATAAATTTACGTATTTATATATATTTACAAATATATTTTGTAAAATACATATTTATGTATATACACAATGAAATTATACCGAAAGGATAGAATATATCTGTAAAGATAAAAATTTAAAAAGACTTTAAGGAAACACAAAAACCTAAAAAACCTAACATACAAAACAAAAACAAGAGGAGGAGGAAGAGGAAGAGGATGAAGAGGAAGGAAGGCGAAGAAGAGACAATATGATTAGGCATTTGAAGAGAACAGAACAATACGCTAGATTCTGGTTGTATTTTGGTTTGTTAGAAGAAACTGTACCCCAAAATTGTAAAGAAAGAGAAATATTCACAAAAACAAAATTAAATACAGTGCCAGGATAGAAAGTACAAAAATGAAAGTTAAAAAAGATTTTAAAATAGTTGATAAATAAAAATTGGTTGCAAAAAGAAAATTAAAATTGAAAGACAAAATTGGGAATGGATAAAGAAGATGCGATCCATATATACAATGGAATTTTACTCAGCCATCAGAAAGAATGAATACTCAACTTTTGCATCAACATGGATGGGACTGGAGGAGATTTTTCTGAGTGAAATCAAGCAGAGAAAGTCAATTATCATATGTTTTCACTTGTGGAACATAAGGAATAAAATGGAGTACATTAGGAGAAGGAAAGGAAAAGTGAATTGGGGTAAATCAGGGGGAGACAAACCATGAGAGACTTTGGACTCTGAGAAACAAATGGAGGGTTTGGGGGGGTGGGGGTATAAGTGAGCCTGGTGAGGTGGGTATTAAGGAGGGTACTTATTGCATGGAGCACTGGGTGTTGTACATAAACAATGAATCTTGGAACACTGCATCAAAAACGAATGATGTATTTTATGGTGACTAACAACATAATAAAAAATAAAGACAAAATCGTGGAAAAAAACCCATGAATTCTATGAGCTATATTCCCCTAGTGCTGGGGTTTTGGCATTCTCAGTGATCAGTAAACTTGGCTGGATATTCTTGCTGATTGTCTGGGGAAGGAGCCTGTTGCCTTGATTCTGAGGTGTCTTTGCCCTGAGGGGAATTGCATTGCTCTTGCCAGGGGGCCAAGCTAAGTAATGGACAGAAGGGGAGTCAGACTCAGTCCCAAGTATTCTGTTAGAGTAGACATGCCTCACGCCCACTCACACTCACTGGTCAGAGCATGTCACAGGACTGCATCCAACTTACTGGGTCAGAAGACACTGTGACATGCTTGGATGAGCCTCTTGGGGCCACCACATGGTACCAGCCCATCTGGGGGACTGTGCAGGGCCAGAGGGGGGTCCTGGGATATTGGTAGGAAATGACAGCAGGACTATATCAGGATGAGTTTGCTTTATCCTCGATCATGTAGGATTTATATGTTTCAGTCTATTAGGTATGATATTGAGATCATATAGTATTCTCACACCAAGATTCCAGGATATTCCCAGCCAAAAACATATTTGATTACAATTGGATCATGCTCATATCATCCAGTTCCAATATAGTTATTTTTCTTTTCTATTTCTTTATTCCTATTTCATTTATAAGGTACTTTTCAATTTCTAAACATATGGGAATTTGTAGTTAGCTTTTTATCAGTGATTTCTAGTGCATTATGTTACAGCATGTTCTTTGTAATTTCATGCCTCTGAAACAGACTGAAACTCCCCTTATGGCCAGAGTAAATCAGGTGCATTTTTGTAACTGTATCGTATGTGCCTAACGTTAATGCGTCCTCCACAGCGGTGTATGGATGTGGGCAGACATGTGGAGACAGCTGTGGGATTCAGAGGGTTAGCTGTCAAGGTCTGCATCTTACAGATGTTCTGTCTGTGTTGAGTTGCTGAGAGAGAGTTGAATCCTCCCACTCTGCTCATGTATTTGATTGTTGTTGCAGTTTGGTCCTCCTTTGCTTGATACGTTGTTCAGCCAATGGCTCTCAGACGGGAGTTCGGAAAGGAAGGAGAGAGTGACCAGAAGAGGGAATAGGGACCTGGGTTGGAGGGAGCAGGAAACAAGAAGGACAGCCAAAGTTCCAAGGAGGACCTATCGTTGGAATGGCACATGGTGGGGGATCAGGTGGGAAGGGGCTTCTTACAAATGAGGTCACCTGTGGCATCCATGTTGATCTGCTAGGGGCAAAGGCAGCTGATTGGTGGAACATTAGATAATAAAGGTTCTAGGTTGCTAAGGAAACGTTCAGTCAGGAGAAGGCTTGGAGGAAGGTGGATCCTCTTCCACACCAACTGCTCCCGAGAGTCCCCTTTACCTCCTGATGTGTCGTGCTGACCTAGTGATCTACTAACCTGACGTCCTAACCTTTCTCAACCCTGCTTCTTCCCCTCGAGGACTTACTCTGACCTGACACTGTCCCTGACCCCTTCTCCTGAAAAGTGCCTCTATTTCTCCACTGCTCTCATCCCTAATTATCCCCCTATCTCCTTTCCCACACCTCCCCACCCTTCCCACCACCACCTCTTCCACCAACCATCTTCACTTCCTCTCAAGGGGCTCCAGAGCCCCTTGAAGAACCAGGACATGAAGATGCCTACTACTCTTCAACTCCTCTTGTTCCAATGTCCCAGTTCCCCAATCCCAAATGTGATTAAACATGGCACTTCAGTGGTGTCTTCCTTTTTTTTTTTTTTAAAGATTTTATGTCTTAGAAAGGCATAGGTATTGGGGGAAGGGCAGAGGGGGAGGGAAAGAGAAAATCCCAAGCCAGCTGTGCAGTGAGCCTTGAGCCTGAAGAGAGTCTCAGTCTGAGGCTCATGAGATCATGACAGTCCAAACCAAGACTTTGTCACTTAACAGACTGAGCCACCTGGGTGCCCATGAGCTGCTAGTGCTGTCTTCCTACTGGGTTCTTTCACATGGTGGTTAAATAACAGTTTTTTCGTGGGGTTCTTGATGGGACCTTCAAAAAAAAAAAACTGCAGTTCTTCCTGAAGCCTGAGCACCGCAGGGCTGGTTTCTCAGTCAACCTGAACAGGTTGTGGCGACAGCCGTCCACGCTAAGATTTGGGTCCTGTCTGTGCTGCTTGGTCCACGAAGAGAAGCTTTGGTAGGATGGAAACCTCTACATACCAGGTTTAATAGTGTCAGGAAGGATTTGTGAAGCTATGAAAAGCCATTGAGTTCTTTATCCTAAATAGGGGACTGAATGATATATACATTATATCTCAATAAAATTATCTTTAAAATGTCAGGGCACCTGGCTGCCTCATATGGTTAAGCTTCTGCCTTTGGCTCAGGTCATGATCCCAGGGTCCTGGGATCAAGCCATGTATTGGGCTCCCTGCCTGGCAGGAAGCCTGCTTCTCCCTTTCCTTCTGCTATTGCCTCTCCTTGTGCTCTCTCGCTCTGTCAAATGGATAAATAAAATCTTTTTTTAAAAAAAATGTCAGGAACTCTAATTTATAGGAGCTATGGGTATTAGAGTGGCTCCTGGTCAAACTCCTGCTTCAAGCCTTGTAAGTTTAGGGTCCATCTTATGTGTAGATTGAGCTATCAGCATATTGTTCATATTTGTGAAGTTTGGCGGCCCTGGAAACGGGTATCTTAAGCATTGGCGTTGGGACTAGAGTGTTAAAAAGTGAAATGTCCTTTGAGCTCTGTGCTTCCTGGTTTGTTGACTTTGAACAGCTTCTGAGTCAGCCCTTTCCTTCTGGTCTTGGAGGCTGTCCCCAGGGACTGTGTGTCCCACCAGGTCTATGGGAGCCCTGAGAAGTCCAGCAGACACTAAGTGACTGCATCCTGCTGGGCCATTTGTCACAGGAGAATCACGAGGAGTGATGTGATCAGGAAGTGAATGAACTGTCCTTTCTTTGGCCAAATATGTTCAGAGGGTTGATTTCCCCTAAGTAAAAAGGTCCTGAATGTCCTTAGGATTGTCCAAATATAAAGAAATACCTGGTTCCCAGTGTGAATATTTCATTCTATCATTAAAAATATAAAACCTGTACCCCCAGGAGCAAGGAAAGGAGACAGACAGATAGGGAACACCCCTGGAATTAAGTAGACTTCTTTAGATTGGCTTGCACCAGATTCTTAGAGAGGGATCTGGAAAGTGCCAGTAGTCAGGAAGGACCCTTGTCTTAAGGCAGAATCATCCCACATGAATACCTCCAGTCAAAATAGACTCAATTCTGTTTCTTTTGAGTCTTCAGAAGAGAGAATTTCTTGGTGGTCTTGACTGGGCTTATTCCCGTCTACCTAGGTTGCATCTCATAGATGAGTTCACCATTCTCACCCTACCTCATCTCTGGGCTCTTGTATAAAGTAACTGGTCTTGCATTTCCCACCTCCACCTGCTCATGGCCAATGTCTCTGAGAAACTAGTGTTATTGGCTCCATTGGATGTCATCCAGTTAAGAGTCAGCTACTGGTAACAGCATCCAGACAGCTGCCAGATGTACCGAGTGCCTACGACTGGGGGTGTTTTACATTTGTGACAAGATGGGCTCTGTCTTTTGTGCATTTGATCCCCATGTGCAACCATTGTGCTGACAGCTACTGCTCTCTTTCAGACGGTGGCTATTCAAAGACAGTGTATATTTCCCACCAGCACACATTTCCCACCAGCTGTGAGGGCTGAAAAGGAAAATGTTATAGATTTCAGGGGCTCCATTCTAGAGAAGTGTGTTTGCCCAAAATTCAAACTTGGTGTTAATTAGTATGAGTTGCATTGTGAGAGTCTTTTCTTCTAAAATACTTCTAACTCTAGTTTTTGTAAAATGATGTATTCTTTGTTTTGGTGTCCCTATCCAAGAATTTTATATTCTTTTAGAAGTTAAATTTCACAGTTGCTACTCTTTGATTTAGGTACATAGTGAGAAATAGGAACATATATTTCTTTGATTTGCTATTTGGAGATAGGTGCTCAAGTAACTAAAAATCTCACAGATATTATCAAAATATTCAAGATCACTGATTATGCAAATCTTTGTGTACTTCAGATATCTGATATTTTGAGCTGTGATTGACAAGTAAAAGGAGCATTGAAGAAAAATCAATGTTTTCATAAAGTAAACCATAATTAGAATTTATTTTTGTTGGAATAATAATCTCATATTATTCTAATAGCGTCTTATCTCTCTCACTTATGTTCTTTTCTATAAACATCTGTCCATACAACATGTTCATTTGAATCTCTTGTACATTTTTTATTCTTGCTTTCTCTCATTCTTCCATAAATTTTGGGTATATTTTTGGAAATATACCCAAAGGAGTTTATTCAGTTTCTTCTTGGATATACAATAGAAGTCACTGACGTCTTTCTTATCTATTGTAAGTTTGTATTTATTTATTTTGTCTCTTTTACGTTGCCTTATAAATTCTTAAGTTCTGTTAACGATAGAAAAAATATTTGCAGTGTGCTTGTAGGCAAAATAAAATCTCTTAAGATTTGCCTATTAGATTTTGCCTACGGCTTCAGTGTAATAAAATTGATGTATAATGACAACATCTTTCTGAAGAATACAGCTTGTTGATATTTGACATAGGTAAGCAGCAATGACACCATCACCACAGTAAGATAGTAAACACACTCATCACTCCCAAAAGTTTGCCCCTGCTCCTTTGGAAAGCCTCTGTGCTCTTTCTTCTCCATGAGGAGGCAGTTGAGAGGCAATCTTACCTCTTGGAGGCTGGTTGAAGGTTTGTAAAGTTGATTCTTGGTGACAGATACATAGTAAATGTTCTTGAGATTCCTCATTATCTCAAATGTTATTTCGGCTTGTCCAAGTTGTGCCTGACCATTTCCCTCTTGGCCCTGATGGGATTGGAGTTCTGTGGAACCTTCCCATTATTACTGCATTCTTGGGAATTTGTGTCTTTCACATTTACATTTAGTATACTAAAGTAACTTACGTACTTTTTTTTAAGTATTTTATTTGACAGAGAGAAACAAAGCTAGAGAGGGACCACAAGCAGGGGGAGTGGGAGAGGGAGAAGTAGGTTGCCTGATGTGGGGCTCGATCCAGGATCGTGGGATCATGACCAGAGTCAAAAGCTTAACGACTGAGCCACCCAGGCACTCTCACCTTATGTACTTTATTCACAAATAAGCAGAAAAATTTATAGTCACTGAACCTTTTATATGTATTCAGTACTACAAATTTTCCTCTAGTATTTTCAATTTTAATTATCACCTATACTGAAATAGTTTAAATTTCTGTTGATGGGCTTCCTGTGATCCGTATGGTTTTTTGGGGTTTTTTTTGTTTGTTTGTTTTTGAAGTTCAAGCACAATCGGCCAATAGTGTAATATTAGTTCCAGGTGTACAACATGATTCAGCAATTCTATACATTTCTCAGTGCTCATCACAATAAGTGTACAGTTAATCCCCTTCATCTATTTCACCCATCCCTCCATCCCATGTGTTCTTAGAAGTGCATTAATCTTCATTTTTGTGTCATTCTCCTGCTTTCTTTCTGTTCTTGATACTTAGTTTGAGTCATTTGTGGTCAGAGAACATACTTCCTGAGATTTCTATTCCTTTGGTTGTTCAGATGTATCTTACAGCCCGGACTATGGCCTATGTCAGTGAATATTTATGGGAGCTTGAGAAGAATGTATATACTTCTATTGTTGGCTGAAGTAGTCCACAGATGGTAATGGATCCAGTTGATTGGTGATGCTGGTCAGTTCACCTGTGTTCTCATGGAATTTCTGTATCTGTTGGATCTGTCAATGACTGATAGAAGCTTTTGAATTCTCCAGCTGTAGGAATGGATTCATCTATTCCCACCAGCAATATTTTCAGTTTCTGCTTCATGTATTCTGATACTCTTTTATTAATGCATGCACATTAAAAATTGTTATGTCTTTTTGGAGAATTTACACCTTCATCATTGAAATAATGCCCATCATCATCCCTGAGAGTTTCCTTACTCTGTAGTGTGTTTTGAAGGATCATTTCACTGGCCACAGGTTTCTAGTTTGATGTTTCTTTTAAAACTTTAAACATTTCATCCTTTTTGATGGCATGGTTTCTGAAAAGAAGTGTGATGTAGTCCTTATCCTTCTTCCTCTGGAGTAAGGTGTTACTGCTCCTCTCTCCCCCGTCCACCACCCACTCCCAACCCCTGCTCCAGATTTCCAGAATTGTTTCTCTGTCTTTAATGATATGTAGCTGAATATTCTAGATTAGGCATCATTGGTGTTTTTTGTTAGTTTGTGTTTGTTTTGGTATTTATCCTGCTTTCGATGTTTTCTGTTTCCTGGATCTTTGATTTGGTGACTACATTAATTTAGGAAAATCCTCAATCATTATTGCTTCAAATATCTCTCTGTCCATTCTCCTATAGGAATAGGTATTCCCATTATAGTGTCTGTTACATATTTTGTAATGATCCTACCAGTCTTGGGTTTTCTGTGTTGTCTTTGTAACTTTTTTCTTTGTGTTTCTTTTCTGGAAGTTTCTATAGGACATTCTTTAGGCTCCATGATTCTTTCCTCTGGTATGTTGAGTCTCTTAATGAAGTCACCACAGCACTCTTCTATAATGGGGTTGTTGTCTAGATTATGTTACAATATTAGAGTTTCATCTCTCTGCTTACATTTACCATCTCTTCTTCCTCTTGTCCACTTTTTCCTTAGGTCCAATATCCTACATGGAAGGGACTTTAAATTCTCAGCCTGCTAATCCCATCATTTCTGCCCTGGGAAGTATGATTCTCATGCTTGCTGTCATGGTTTTTCCCTGTAGTATGCCTTGTAAGGTTGTGTTGAAAGCTAGATAGCATGTCCTGGTAAAGGAACTGAGGTAAATGGGACATTAGGGTGAGGTTTTCTACTCATCTGGTGAGGAGACAGACTGAGTTTACTCCCAGGTGAGACAGGAGATTGCACGGGAGTTGAGTATTTCCCTCACCTCTATATTTCTTAGTCTTTGGGAAACCCCCAGTTAGGCTCTGGTGACATAGTTTCACTTAAGGGCAGACCTTTCTAAGAAGAACAGAAAACTTTGGAGTTGATTTCTGAATGGGAATATCCCCCCTCTTCCTGCCAATGGAGAAAACTTCCCTTCAAAAAGAAAAGAAAAATATTACATATTTGGTGTGCCCATCCATCTTTCTACCTCCCTGTGGGGCTGGCTGACAAGGGCCAGGGGAGCTCAGAGCTTCCTAAGAAACATGTGAAATTAAAGGAATAAGCATGGTTTTCTGTTTGCCCTCCACTGATGCAGGCTCCCCAACAATATTATTATGACTGGTTTGTTGATAGCTTGGTAATAATCCAATATCCTGGCAAGATTTGGGGTTGGACTCAGCCTCTCATCATCCTGTAAAACTTTTGAATGAGGAAATATGAGAATGGTGTAAAAATGGGGTCTTGCATAGATGTTATTGAGCTATAATTTATCAGGGTGACTCAAGTCTGGAGAGCCTGGCTCCCCTTTTTGGAAACATCAGCTGTCATTTCTGTCATTTCTTATGCTTCATTTCTCACCACTCTTTTTCTCATTTGATGGCTTTTACTTCTTTTTGATGACCCTCCATTGGTAACAGTCTGGGAAATTTCCTAACACCCAATGTGCCCTGTGTGTGAATTCAGCAAACAGCCAATTCATTGTAAGGTTTAAGAAAAGTTTTCTAGAGAAGTAAGAGGCATATCTTTGACAAAGCTTTTCTCCCTTGCCTGCGTGCCTGCCTTCCTTTCTCCTTCCTTCCATTTTCTTTCTTGCAGGTTTTTAAAATAATCCCAGGTTCTGTACTTCAGTGCAGATAGTGGGTTCCAAAAAAGTTAGGGAAATATACTAAGTGAAATAAGTTGAGTAGAGAAAGTCAATTATCATATGGTCTCACTTATTTGTGGAATTTAAAGAATAGCATGGAAGACATTAGGAGAAGGAAGGGGAAAATGAAGAGGGGGAGCAGAATCAGAGGGGGAGATGAACCATGAGAGACTATGGACTCTGGGAAGCAAACTGAGGGTTTTAGAAAGGAGGGGGTCAGGGGGATGGGTCAGCCCCGTGATGGGTATTAAGGAAGGCATATATTGCATAGCACTGGGTGTTATATGCAAACAGTGAGTCATGGGACACTACATCAAAAACTACTGATGGACTGTATGGTGACTAACATAACATAATTTAAAAAAAGTCAGGGAAATGATGAATTAATGAATATTTTTAAAATGTCTGCATGATCTCTTGTGAAAATCGAATAGTTTGAACATTGATTTAAGAGAATGTGAAGAGATTTTGGGGTCAAAATAAGTTATACACCATTTTGCTCTTTATCAGAAATGGATTGTGAACTATGATGACTTAATCAGGAAATTCTAATTTTGTCGTCTTTTTTAATCCTGTGAATTCATTCTGCTAAGCAAAGTGATTATTGTAATATCTTTGGAGTACAATTTTGGTATTTATCTAAACTATAGATTTTTACTAGTAATACATTTGGACATCCAACTTAACTTTGTTTCTTTCTCTCTTAGATAAAGCCTCGCCAACACCAAGGTAAGAGTTTCAACTTTAGTTTTCTTTGTCAAAAATTCTCAGGACCTGTGATTGATGTGGGTGTAATTCGATGAGGGATAAATATGGTGACTTCTGATGTCTCATTGACTTGTTAAGTCTTGAAAATGGGTTTCTTCCCCTTGTGGAGTCTAAGAGACAATGTGGAGGGAGTTGCCATCTCTAGGAGACCAGGAGGAGGAGTACCTCGTGGGACTAGGGCAGAACAGAAGGTGTGATTTTGCCCAGAGATGTTTAGGAGGCAAGTGATGATCGGAGCCTGAGGTCTGGAGTGAGTACTTTGCCGTGACCTGGCTCTTGGTGACATGCCAAGAGGAGAACACACTCTGAGTCTAGCAAGCAGGCTACACTTAGAGAAGGAGGCAGATATTGCCAGGGAGAGCGTGCGTCACAAGAGAGGTTTTAAACTATGGTTTTGAGTCTGAAGTGGAGGGAGCCTTTCCTGCCGGGGGAGAATGAGTGGAAAGGAAGGTGTGCCAGTGGGGGTATTGTAGAGTGTCCGGGGCTCATGGATTGTGGTGATTCCGTGGTGCTGGCTGTTGATGGCCAGGGTGGCTGTCTGGCACTTAGCCAACCCGCAAATGCTGGTGTTCCTCCCTGTGAGGGCAGCGGTGGTGGTGGTGAGGAGAGAGATCTCAGGGCATGAGGCCACTCACACTGGGCCTGTAGAAGAGAGGTTTGCACTTTGAGGTAAGATGAGAAGATTATTGTTTGTAAGGGATTCTGTTTATTCATTTGACAGAGAGACAGAGCACAAGCAGGCAGAGTGGCAGGCAGAGGGAGAGGGAGAAGCAGGCCTGAGCAGAGAGCTGGATGTGGGATGCAATCCCAGGACCCTGGGATCATGACCCAAGCAGAAGGCAGACCCTTAACCAACTAAAACACTCAGGTGCCCCAAGATGAGGGAATTAAGTGGCTGTTAGAGGAGTCTGTGTTCTAGACCTTACATGTGTTATCCAGCTGTGATCGGGCACCTCATGAGTGTTTGTTTCCTGTAAGGGTGGAGGGTAACTTTCTCATGTCGCAATGAACAAAGCTTGTTTTCTAGGGTGTGTGAGTTATCCAGGTCCTCCAGAGACTGTGTAACGTGGGGATTATACCCAAGTGTGTTTATTGCAAAGATCTCCTCCAGAGGCCCCAGCCTACTGGGTTCATGCAAGGCAATCTGTGAGCAGCAAAGTCCCTGAAGGCCTATGAGTCGTCACTCGATTGACAATTTGAGCTTTCCTTGTGTGGAATTCCAAGTAGGAAATGGAAGTGGACATGGCACTGAGCAGGACCAAAGGATAGGTTTGTACATTTGGGGTTGATTGCAGCGACCTATTCTTGTACCTGAATCATTGGAGGAGAGAAATGTTAGTTGATAGGATGCTTGATTTTTCTCTTAAATCTCTCGTGATGACATCAGCATTTGCAGTGATTGAATTTTGCAAGAATGGTACTTACAGACGGGAGAAAAATTAGAAGACATTTGATTGTGTTTCTCTGTTTTTGAAAACAATTTTAAGGAGGAATCTCCCTGAAATAGATTGTCTTAGGTTTCAAATGCTGCTAAAACTTGCTTTCTTCAGGCACAATGGGAATGCTAACAAGTTAGCTATACCCGAGTGTCAGAGAATGTGTCTCCAGTGCTAATACACTGGGATATTCTATGTCACTGGTTTTGCTAATTATCTTGGAAATTCTTTTTTCTCCTTTCAGTTACTTTAAACCAAATGCAAAAGATCAATCAGCTTTTAACGGAACACAGGGAACTTGAGAAAAATATCGAAATTTGTGAGGAGAAGGTATTTGTGGCCTTTCAAGTATTTTTTGCGATATCATTTTGGTTACTTCCCCCTCTGGTAGTTCATCCTATTGACCTACTTCATTTGATCCAGAAATGGTCCCTTGAAGAAGAGAAGCTTCACAAATGTAGAGCACTGCCTCTCTATTTGTGAAAGGAGTCACACAGTGTTAGATACGTTTCTCCAACAGGATGCTATTTTGAATTCTGATTCCTTTTTCATATGTTTTATAGCTCAGGAAAGCAAAAGAAGCAGAATCCAAAGGACAACCTAAGGTTGTCTCTGCTGACACTCTTAAATTGAAGGTAAGAATCCCTTCTTTGCCTGAATTGTGTTCTAACAACAGAAATAAAAGTACTGAATTATTATTATTATTTTAAAGATTGATTGATTGGAGAGAAGGAAAGAGTGAGGGGAGGAAGTCTGAGGGAGAGAGAGAGAATCCGAAGCAGACTCCCTGCTGAGTGTGTAGCCTGATGCAGGGGTCAGTGCCATGACCCTGAAATCAGGACTTGAGCCAAACGAAAGCAGGAGTCAGACACTCCACAGACTGCCACCCAGGTGACCCATGGAATGAATTATGTTACTCGTTCAATATGTTTTCTTTTTCTTTTTTTTTTTAATATTTTAGTATTCATTTGAGAGAAACACAGCGAGAGAGGGACACACAAGAAGGGCAGGGGGTGAGAGAGGGAAAAGCAGGCTTCCTGCAAAGCAGGGAGCCGGATACAGGGTTCGATTCCAGGACCCCAGAATCATGACCTGAGCCGAAGGCAGACGCTTAATGACTGAGCCACCTAGGCGCACCTCAATATGTTTTCTTGAAGGAGAACATCAAAAAGGTGGAAGAGATTAATGAAAATTTAAAAGAAACCCTTCATTGAAAATGGGCTCTCTTTAAAGCTGAGAGAGAAAAGAGTATCAAGAATACGTGTGGTTAAGAGTTGGTTGTTGAGTTTTCCCTTAATGTGGCTTGGGAGGCTTTTGGTTCATTGGGTGAGGTGAGTGCAGCATACTCACTTGCTGTTTACCACAGTTGAGAGTGGACACCTGGGAACTGAAACTCCTGCTGAACCGTGAGCTGGGATTTCCCTTAGGACCAGCAGGATGAGGTATGCTATTTCAAGGACTAGGAAGTATGGTTTATTTCACAACTAGGTAATTATCACATTGTTTAGCCCACAAGATGAAGGGTGATATCTAGCCCTGTTGTACAGTCCCTTCTTTTCTTAATGCCAAACAGGGGAAGATTTTTTTTGTATCTATTCCACTAAGAAAGCCATTTGTGAGTTCTTTGACTTGAACTAGTTTTCACATTCCTTCCTTTCCCCTTATTCTATTTATGCCTCAAGGGCTTTCTTTGTTGCCCTGCATGATCCTGTCTGTTAGGTCTAGCACTCACATTGTCCTGTGATCATGATTTCTTGAATGTATTTTCTCAAATATGTCTTGAAGGCCTAAGACAAATTGGAGTATTGGGAGCAGAGAGCCTTGATTTAAAAAAAATGTGCACTGGACAGTATGTAATTTGGGGGGAAGAAATCCCCATATGGTGGCGAAGAGTTTGCATTGGGAAGGGATAGAATGCCTTCCTGCCTTCAAGGTCTTCCCCTTCTCCATTCCTCATCAAACACAAGTACTCAGATCATGTACACCTGTACACACACACACACACACACACACACCACCCCCCCCACCCCCCTCTCTCATCATTTCCAGAAAGTTAAAAGTTCCTGGAAGACAACTGCAGTGCTTTGAGTTCTGTGAAAACAACTAAGGAAGCAGAATTGAAATAGCTGATGAAGAAAGTCTATATCTTGGTTGATTTCTCTGACCAAAGAAAACTGGATGCAGAAGAGTAAGCTATTCTTGTGTTACTTGTCACGAATATTGTTGAGTGTATGGCAGCCAGTCTAGATAATTGTATTTCTTTTAGAATTGGGTCCTAGAGTATTTTTGCCAAATGCATTCTATAGATTGTGCCTGGCCTTTCTACCTTGATTTGTGTACCCTTCATTTTCCTTTCTGTTCTTGTCACACATTGCTGTGTGATTCATTGGGGTAGAAGAGGGAAGGTACCAGCATCAATCTCTTTGATACCTGGATCCCCTCTGGATGAGTCTACATTGTCCTTTTGGTTTCAATCTCATCACATGTTCATATCTGCCCTGAATCAGGTCAGTATTTTTTGTTCAGTATGAGACTTGGGTTGAGACTCTGGAGAGAAAAACAGAATTCTCTTGCTGCAGAAACAATGAGAGTTTCTTTGTGGAAAGTGTGGTGGGGCCCCAGCAATACTGGTCCCTTCATCCAGTGTACAACCGAGATCATTCCTTGCAGCTCAGTCCCTAACTAGGCGGGGTATTTCCTGTCCACCTGATTTTTTTAGGTGTAACTCTCCTGGATCCCAACCAAAGCCTGCAGTTTCACTAGGGCTCACTTTCCTGGCTGACCCTAAACTTCACTTGTTTCTTTTTAAGTCTGTACTCATAAACTCGTTCAGTTTCTTTCTTTTTTTTTTTTTTAAGATTTTATTTACTTGACAGGCAGAGATTACAAGTAGGCAGAGAGGCAGGCAGAGAGAGAAGAGGAAGCAGGCTCCCCGCTGAGCAGAGAGCCCGATGTGGGTCTCGATCCCAGGACCCTGAGATCATGACCTGAGCCGAAGGCAGAGGTTTAACCCACTGAGCCACCCAGGCGCCCCTCGTTCAGTTTCTTTTTATAGTTCACTTAGTTAAAGAATTCATTGATGTGTCCTGGGGAGATTGGCTCCCACTGCCAGACTGCTTTCTCCTAGGCTTCATTCTTTTCCATATGGTTCTAGTGTTTATTCATATACTTCTTTGAAATTGGGTGCATAAGTTTCCTCTTTTGTCCCGTGTTTCCTTATATTTCTCAGGAGATCAGGACCTTAGAGTCTCTCATTCATGTTGAAAAGCAAAAGCATTCCCTGTTTTTCCTGGAGACTTGGCTTTGTGTTACTCCTTCCCACATTGGAGGTGGGGGCTGCTCTTTCTCACAGGCATCTTGGTTCTCTTCATTGGTAAGTTGTTCTTGGGGCGGGTACAGTGTCCTGACCACATTTCTCTCTTCAACACCTTACCAAGCCACTACATTACAGCTGCTGCAGAAAGCATTTGCTGAAGATTTGCCTGAGAGACTAGATGCAAATGCTTGTGTTCTTCTCTGTCTAGAGCTTTCTCAGTTTTTTTAAAGATTTTAAACTATTTATTCATTCGACAGAGAGAGAGTGCACAAGCAGGGAGAAGGAGAAGCAGGCTCTCCACCAAGCAGGGAACCTGATGCAGGATTCTCTCCCAGGACTTGGGATTGTGACCTGAGCCAAAGGCAGCCGCTTAACTGACTGAGCCATCCAGGGACCCGAACTTTGTCTCAGATTTCAAGGGACTTTTTGCATGTGCTTCTTGACACGTGTCATGTTGAAACCCTTTAAGTCAATACCACGAACAAAGGAGTCTGAGGCAACACAGCAAACCAACCTTTCTAAGCATCACCTTCACTATCAGTGAACTCGGTCTTGTTAAAGTAGGTTGACTCAGTGCAGTTGACAGTTTTCCATCTGAAATCTGTTGACTGGAGATAAGAGACTGAGTATGTGACAGTTCACATTTTATACTTCAGGACGTAGTGTTGGCACTAAGATTGGCCTTTTCCTCCACTAGGATCTTCGAAGAAGAATGTAGGGTTTGTTCTTCTAAAGCCTAGAGATGTGTGGGAGTGAGTTTCCATGCTATGAAGCTGTATTCTGCAAGGCTTCCTTTTGGGCTGTTTCAGCCTTGGTGTGAGGATCAGGACTTCCCATGGAGGTGTGAGACTAATAATGGTCTTCTGCTTCATCCTAATGGGTATAGTTGGTCAGGCTTGGTTTTTCACTTTGAACTGAAATAGCCTTTACTGTCTCAAACAACAGAGCAACTCCAAGAGGACACAAAGTGCAATGTTCGGTGACATGATGAATGAATTGAAGTGGAGAAGTATAAAGACAGCTCCGACTGCAGGGAACTTGGCAGCAGCCAGAGTTTGATTTTTTTTTTTTAACACTAAATGGGGCCTTCAATTAATTTCCCTGATTGTTGTCCATCTGTGCTTTCGTGTGGGACATTCAAACCTCACCCATCAAGTGTGCTGGGGGGAAAAAAGCTTTCCTTAGGAAGCTGGAAAAGCCACTTGATGAACCGGACACAACCAAGAATGAGCTGTCAGTTGCCGAGGAAAATCTGAAAGTAACCAAAGAAGAAATGGACAAGTATGAGTAAGTTCAGACACTAAATATAGCGACTCCTGAAATATCTGTTCACTTTGTATTTTTAACCTTTGTACTTTGTTTAGACTCAATTAACAAGAAATATAAACAAAAATTCAGAGGACATATACAGAGAGAATTAACAAACAGGAAAAGATGAGTTTTAGAAGAACAAAGCAATTACATGACTACACATGTCCTGATGCCCAGCACTGGCCTGACTCTGTAGAAACTTTGTCTCTACCAGCATCCCTGGGGGTGGTGTCAGTTGTCCTAATCTTGAGGAAAGCAGTTTGTCCTAGGATACATCCTACCCATAAACACGGTAGTGCCATCTAATGGCGATGGTCTTTGCAACCCTAGGAACCATGGTGAGGATAGAAGTTAAAGGAGAATAGAGCTTCGTGACAGAAGATCCTTGTCATGTGATAAATTAGGGAAAGACTGAAAATGGTTAAGGAAATTATGTCCACTCTGAACCCTGCAGGGGAAGAAAAACGAGTAAGGAAAAGCTGGAATAGCTCTGATCCTATTGTACGTTTATAATCATGTGAAAGTGTTTCCTGTGTCAGGATGAGTTGTATGAGGGGACAGATAAGAGGAGGATGGCCACACGGGCAGATGTTTTTAAATCACACCCAATATTGGGCTTTATCTGACGAAAACAACTGTACCTCACAGACAACAAGTAGAGGAAATGCAAGAGCAGCTGCAGGAGGCCCAGCTCAGCTTCAAACACCAGGTAACCTGAGTTGTGCCCAACATACTGACCCCTTAGCGCCCCCTGCAGGTGAACGAAGGGGCCCTTAGAGGCTTTTAGTGTGTTGGCTTCTTCAGATTGCAGTTCAGGAGAGGAATGCTCTCGCCAACTGGGTGAGTGCTTCCTTTTTCCTCCTCTTCATTTGGGGCACAGTCCCGCACAGCAGAAGGTGGATGTGTTTTTCTCCCGCAGATCAAAGTTCGAGCTTGGGAGCGGAAGATACTGCACCAAAGTCAGGAGAACACCCATGTGAAACANCGTGAAACACAGGTGTGGAAGTTTGACATGCGTTTTTATGGGTGTTTTGAGGGGTGACAGCTACACCGTTTAGTGTCCAGGAGAGGACGTGGTGTTGTAGTTCTCATAGATGTGCATTCTTTTTCTGAATTCCAGACTGTGCAGGATGAAAGGAGAGACACTGCCTGAGGGATCCATGAGGCGCGACCCGATGCTGGGAAGGCCTCAGTTGCAGATGCCTCCTAGGCGAGGTAGGGAGGATGATGTGAAAGGCAGCAGGTTCATTTCTGCTGTGACGGCACATGATGTCCTTCCCATTCCTGTGGGTGATTGTGTGTCCTGGAGAGAATCACAAGCACTATCTAAGGACTGCAGGTTGTCCGAAAGGGTGATGGGGGTGCTTTCCTCAGGAGCCCCCAGGCAGCCGGGCACCTGTCCCTGTCACAGATGGAACTCACGCCCCTCCGCTGACAGCACAACCTCCCCTGCCTCCATCACCCCCCTACTGAAGAGCTGAGCCTGGAGGAGTCGGGAGCTCCAGCTCCCTTCCTACCTTGACTCAGTGGTTAAGCCTTTTGCCAAAGAAGGACTATTTGAGAAAAAAGGCATTGATTTATTCATGATCAGTGTCTGAGAAGGGACCTGAGAGTGGGAGCGAGGGGAACGTGGTGGGGGCGGGTTTGGCGGTTGGTGTGAATTCTGCACAGTCAGTGCCCATTGAACCCACCTCCATCCGTTCTAGGGCTTTGGTCTGATGCTGAAGCTGCTGGGGCTCCCAGGAGGCACCGAGCATAGTGGAGACCCAGGGATGGGCAAGGTAACTACTTCGGCCTTTCCCAAGTGTTCCAGAAAATGTCCCTTTCTGAGCAGCACCCTGTCTTGGCCTTCTGTCTGTTGGGTGGTCCTGCAGTTTGTCTGTGGTGGTGGTCACCTTTCAAAATGCAAGCCGTTCACCGGGGGCCTGACAGGCCTCTCCTTTACAGATCATCAGCTTTGGCGGCACCTCCCGAAGTCACAGGAACTTAGAGGAAAAGGATGGCAGGGCGCTTACCGTGCGTGTGCTCGTGTGTGCAGCCCCTCCTGCCCACAGTGCACGTGGGGGGAAATAACTCGAGGAGGATGACACCTCATTCCACAGGGACGTCGTCTGGCCGGCCTGACTCCCTTTAGCTTTCGCTCAGGTATGTTTGGTGTTGTGTTCATATTGGGGTGAGATGATCATCCTGTGACAAGTCTGTATTAAGCCTCACAACTGGAAACTAAGGGAAATGCTCTCTCCATTTTATATTGTCTCCTATGCAGTCTGGAATGTTCTCAGGGCAAGTTTCATGAGTCATCCCTGTTTTACTTCTGCTGGTAGACATGCTGTACAGGATCCATCCACTGACACCCTTTCTACAAGTATTCTGAAGTATCAAAGCTGTCGGGTGCAGTGTCACAATCGCACACTGTCGCACACGTTCTGAAGGGGGGACGTCAGTGATTAGCGGCATGACCAATGCCTCACAAGCCCTTCAGCTGGGCTTCTAAGAGCAGGTCACTTGGTCCTGAGTCACAGTGAGAGCTGGTTTCTTTTCTCATCACAAGTTGTGGAGTTTTCCATTGGAAAGCATGTACATTTTTGTGAATTCTCTTATTTGGCCTTCCCCTCTTCATTTCCCTTTGGACAAAATTACTCTGGAGCTCAGTGTGAGGAAATTTCTGAATGACTGTGTTTTAAGCTAAACCCAGCTTCTGAGTGAAAACAAGAGCTATTGGTATCATGTTCCTCCCAGGAGAGCACTTTTCCAATGGCCCCTGTCAGACCACAGGCCCCTGTTCCTCAAGGGTCTTTGTGGCCATGGACAGAAACTGTAGAGAGTAGAAGACCTTTGTCAGGACGTGAGGCAGCGTGGGGACAGCCAGGGGCTTGGAGGCAAAGGATCCCCCTCGAGTGGCTCGGATTCGTTGTGGAGAAAGGGCATTCAGTTTCATCACATTCTCTCTATTCTCACCGAACTGAAATCTACCTTGGTGGAAGAGGAAAATGAAGTGTTGTCCTGGACGTCGATGCCTCCGTGTCTGGAATGTTCTGCTTTACTAGTCGGCGGTGGTCCTTTCGCATCTTTTAAGACACATCTTTCCAGTGAACACTGGCAGATAGGGGTAGTGATGTTTGCTGGCAGGCTATTCCTGTAACACCCATTCCCCTCTCCCCTCCTTATTATACTTGGCACCAATTGGGAGGGGTAAAGGTTTCTGGCACAGATTTGCCTCTCCTGGAACGTGGTATTGGAGACGGAGCCAGACGCTGAGAGCTCTTTCTTTGGTTTTTCATCTCTTGGTGTTGTAACTTTTGTCTGTCTTACCAACATGTTTTCTTGTCTGTTCTGCAGGTTGGTACAGACGTGAGAGGGTTTCTTCGTGGTTCAGGGCCGCCCCGTATGTCCTACGACCCGGGGCAGCATATACCAGACTTCAGTGGGTACGGGCCTCCTCAACCACCTCCACATTGGTGGACATGGGGGCCTCACCCACACCTCGTTCCTCCGCCACATGGTAAGATGATCTGAATTGGATGACGGGAGTTGTAAAGTATATTCATAGTTGAACTACTTCTGTCGGGGGAGAGGATGTAGAGGTGGTACCACAGGGCTTTGCAGTGCAAGGATAAGCCTGAGTGAGGTCATGGTAACATTGCCCGACTTTCTGTGGACATCCGTCTCATGGACTGTCTCTTGTTCCACCGTACAGACCCGGGCAGCAGGTGTCTGCCATGGAGAAGACAAGTGACATTTTGCAAAAGACAGACGTAGAAGCCTTGCCCCGGTGCGTTGCGCAGACACGATGCTTTGGGCTCTGGGCTGGATGAAGCACAGCCTCCACATCACTTTCTCGTGGGGAGGCCCCAGTTGTCCAGCATTATTGATTAGTTATGAAAACATCTGTACCCGGGCAGAGTGGTCATATCCTCAAGGCTGAGGGCCTGGTCTCTCCTTTGTCTGCAGGGGTCAGCGGAGACCTGTGAGAAAGGCTCTGTGTCTGGAAGGGATCCGAGAGAGGGAGAGTGGAATAGGCTGGGGCAGGCGTGGAGGGCTGGCTTGAATCCTGCACGGGCAGCAGTCTGAATCCACCTCCGTCCCTTCTAGGGCTTCAGTCCCAATCAGAACCCTGTGGCGCTCAAGGGGACAACAGAGGTGCCATGTCCAAGAAGGTCCCCGAGAAAGATCAGGTAAATCAAGTGGCTGTTTTCATTGTACCCATTTCTGGAATCCTGTTCCTCTGGGAAGCACAGTGCCCTGACCTGTGTCTGTTGGGTATATCCTGGGATCCACGTGCAGTGTCCTTTACCTTTCGAAACGCCAAGTCTTCATGCAGAGCTTACAGGCTTCTGTTTCCAGATCATCACCCTAGGGTTGTGTCCATGGAACAAAGGCAGAGTTTGTGCGGAGGGCTTGANCAGTGCCCTGACCTGTGTCTGTTGGGTATATCCTGGGATCCACGTGCAGTGTCCTTTACCTTTCGAAACGCCAAGTCTTCATGCAGAGCTTACAGGCTTCTGTTTCCAGATCACCCCCCTAGGGTTGTGTCCATGTTTGTGTGGAGGGCTTGACATTCAAGGAGAACTCCAGCCGGGGGCGCTGTAACATTGTGAAGTTTCTCAGGACATACATGCTGTGGTTGTGTATTTCCACACACTGAGCAGTGAAGCAGGTGCCATTGCTGGGAAGGAAGGGTCTCTGTTGCACAATGGCAGACATCTGTTTCTTATATTTGAGCACATGTGGAGCCTATCTTGGATTCTCTCTCTTCGCTCACAAGTTTGTCCTTCCTCTATCTCAAAAAAAAAAAAAAAAGCAAAACTTCTGTGCTGTTGGCCATTCACTGTTCTGTTTAAATGAAAATAGCTCCATCCAGATGAGCATCAAAAGACGTCCATTTAACTCTACAAAATTACACTAAGAGTATAACACCTCGGATAGTAATGATCCTCATTTCAAAGACAAGGAAAGATCCCACTTTTTTCTATCACATTTCAGGTCCTAGCCAAAATGAAGTAAAAGATAGTTACGAGAACATGTATAATCAGAGATGATTATCTGAGATGTGAAGACATTTATTTTCTATTACATGTAGACTCACAGAGGCAGCCACACAAGGCCTCAGATAGACTATAGGAGGCAAAGAGCATTTAGGAAAAGATAAGGTCACATTGTACTAACCCAAATCGATTTGCCTTACAGGCTAATCATTTTGTAATCTGAAGACCTCCCTGAGCTTTACAACCAGGCTCCAAAGAGTTTACATTTGGTCTCAATGTTTTCTGCCTAGTGCTCTGAATGCTTTCCCAGCCCATCCTGTCCCCCTACGGGCCTCCAATAACTTGGTCCTTTACAAAGATGTATATACCCTCGTACTTTTCAATCTCCTGGGGTTAAGGAGGCCACAGTGAGGAGGATAGGAATGATTAGCGAGAGAATGTTGATTACACACATAATATTAGGGAGATGAACTGAACCTCTGGGAATAAAGACTTAAGTTTTATGTAATTACCAGGCTCTGCTACCCTACCGAACAAGCCCTTCTCTTGGGTGTGATTTAAAGTCAGCTGGTTAGATTAAGGTAATAGCATCTATTAGTGTAAGGCACTTCAATAAATAGTCCTTATTTCTTTTGTCGTTTCAAACTGGAAAAAATTATTTAGTAGGTAGAAACTGATCTGGATGACTCCAGTCTGAACTCAGATTGCATAGGACTTCAGTCGTTGAACAAGCAAGCCTTTATCACCTGCTGCACCGTTAGGATGTCCTGATCCAACACAATATGACCGCTCAAATAGGATTGTGCTCTTGTCCCCAGGGTAACTTGTTCCATGGATCACAATTTCACAATGTTTTTCACAGGTTTTTGGATCAACAAATAAGATATTTTGACTGGCGAGTCTAGGTTTATATCACTTGGAGTTTATTTTGTTCTCCGAGGTCACCCCAATGTAAACTGCTAACCCATATAGAAGTTTGAGAAATTTTTCTGGGCTGATGTTTTTTTTATCCCCGCCTCTTCCTCGGAAGGTCAGTTGCACTGATTTGGAAGGAAGAGGCAGTTAACCCCTCATGTGGCCATTCATACAAGGCCTTACCTAGAGAACAAGCGGGTATGCTCCCTTTGCAAGGTCAGGATCCCATGGTCGTTTAATGAATGTCAGTGGGCAGGTAGTGCCTCTGATACTGGAAATGCTGGAGGTGATGTTGTTGGTAAACAGGCGGTTTGTGTTTGCCGAGTTCCTTTTTCTTAACTGTATGCCTGTGATGGATTAACAATTAGTTTGAATAAGGATTTGTTTTGTTAACTATCAGTGGCTATCCGCTCTGCCGTAAGCTTATGCAAGGAGAAATGATTCTGGTCACTCATGTTAGT
The DNA here is from genome assembly GCA_002007465.1 of Ailurus styani. Taxonomy (NCBI): domain Eukaryota; kingdom Metazoa; phylum Chordata; class Mammalia; order Carnivora; family Ailuridae; genus Ailurus; species Ailurus styani. The sequence goes on from LNAC01002092.1 coordinate 27,194, forward strand.
ATTGTTGCTTCTATTAATAGATTGACTGAGTGTTAGATTTAAAGGAGTTAGATATGTTTGGTATTGATTTTATTGAGCTTGAATGCTTTCTTAATGAATGACTGTTTAAGCCTATGATGGTCGTATCCTTTTTCTAAAAAGCTTTTTTTTCATTATTATGTTAGTCACCAGAAAAAAATAAGATTTACCTTTTTAGATTGTATTTTAAACTTAGTTTTTACGTAAAGTTCAAAGTGAATTAATATTCTATTTTGGGTAACCAGCTATCACCAGGCTCGTTAAGGCTTTTCACCTCCCCCTATAAATCTTCTCACTATTTTGCAATATAGGTGAGTTCATCCCAATGGATTCTTCATAGGTAGCTCCTCTGGTATCAGAGGGCTTAGCTTAAGTTCTCTAAGTTAATCTAGCTAATTCATTATGAAAAATGTTAAAGGTTTAATCTTTGCTATTTAGTACTTTTAATTTTTCTTTCACCCTTCCCTTATGGTCCTTTCTTATAGCTCCAAGTAAAATTTGTCTCCTATATTTTTAGAATATAACTAAATGTTTGATCGCCTTGTGATAATTTATAGTTGTGTGGGCAAGCTTGCATCAGACTGGTCGCCTTTATATGAACTCCTCTGGGTGTAAGCCAGATGCTTTAGTTATGCTACACTTTAGTTTATCCAAGCACAGTTTCCAGTATGTGTACCTCGTTATGACCTGTCTCTTCTAATGCTTTTAATGTGATATTTAGGTTCTATGACTTGAGGAGGGTTATGGGCGGTGGGTGTATGCTTCATGGCCCAATTCAATTAATCTACTACTAAATCCTCTGGTTTTTAGTTTCATAAAAACTTTCTCGTGGGTGTTGTGTTCTTATATAGAGAATGTAGCTCATTTTTTCCCACCCCATGGGTTTACACCTTGACCTAACTTCCTTCTGTGTAATGTTTGTGCTGCTTTTCTTTCTTTTCCTTTTTAAGGGTTTGCTGGAGGTGGCAGCATATAGACTGAACTAGCAAGGGGTGGTGAAATTCTATCAATTATAGAACAGGCTCCTTTAGGGAGCCTGAAGGGCTATAAAACACTGCAAAGTCTGTTGAGTTTTCAGCTGTTGCTAGTAGTTCTCTGGTGAAAGATTTTGTTGAGTGAATTATGTGTAGGGCTAAGCATAGCGGAGTATCTAATCCTAGTCTGGGTTTTAGTTATTGTGTAGCCAGAATTATTAGTCACTTTCATACCTTATTTTCATGGTAACTGTAGCTTCTTATGGCCTATGGAAATGTCTTTAACACATTTTACACCATAGGCCTATTGATTTGGGTTAATCAAATGACTGGCACAAAATTTACCAACCCTATTTTAACATAGCTTAGTTGAACTTTTCAGGGCCTAATTTGTCACTGCTTTATCCTATGGGGGTTGCTAGAGCAAGGCATTGTAAGCTACTTGTATAGTGTGCTTGATACCTGCTCCTTTTAATCATTTGGGGTTTGGATGGCATTTTCACTGGAATGCAGAGGCTTGGGCCAAACTTTTGTGTTTTATGTGTGTTTATGGAGTATAATGACTCAGGTAGGCATTTTCAGTGCTTTTATTTATGAAGCTACATTGTCACTTGTAAATATCTGTCATGTCTTGTAGCACTGATTTATGTTGTGAAATTTAAGTATTGGTTGTTTAGGCCTCATGGCAAGGTTATTCAAAGGGGGGGCAGTTTGAAGTATTATGCTGGTGTTATAAGTGATGAGGATTATGTAGCATTTTGGACGTTTAACCTTAGTTCTGCTTTGGGGATTTGGCAGGACAACGGTGAAGCTCATTTTTTCTCTGTTGTATATGGTTACGTGATGTTGGTAAGTAACATTCAATTCATTTGACTGAGACCTTGTGGTCCTAGCTGAGGGACACCACTTTCCCCCACCTAAAAATTAAAAGATACCAAATTTCTGTGGGATCATCAGCTGATGAGTCCATTGAGATGTCCCTGTAAGTAATACAGTTGGTACATACCAGAACACATAAACTAGAGACAAGACCAGGAGAGAGCATGGTAAATGGTCACAGCATGTACCTTCTCTGGGTCCATACTAGCGACAGTTACTGTTGCTCATGGAAGCTGTACAAGGTCCTGCACTGGGGAGAGGCCAGAGAAGGGATGGACATAGGGAATGGAAAAAAACCCTCCATGTCTTCCACCATCTTACACTGCTTCCTCTCCTCATTTCTCTTGAGTGAGACAGGGTTTCCCACATGCCTTGGGTGACCCCTCTGGACTAGAGGGAGACCTGTTCTCTCCTCAGTCTAAAGGAAGGCTCCAGAACGTTATCTATTTGATAACCAACTGTGGGAGAGGTCATAAATCAATGAGTTAGAAATCAACAGTGGAACAAGGGTTTCCTAAAACACATCACAGGCCAGATTAAAAAATTAAGAATGCCTCAGTCAGTAAGCTTTGAGCATGAACAGCACCTGTCCTTTCTTACAAGCGATGGGTGGCTTATTCAAATTTTTTACTGTATATCATCTGCTTTATGTATATGTAAGTGTTCATGAACAGAAATTACCTTAAAGCAGATTTTCTATGGAATATTTATCTGCAAAGGCTTACCATGACATACAGCTTCCCATCCATAACTCTAATTTTTCTCAAAGTCTTCAACATTTTGTCAAGGTGGAAGGGGCCCTGACCCAGGTCCGTTCTCATGCCCACGCTCCAGTTAAGTGGAACAGAGAGGTTGCCAGGGAGCCCACAGTCAGCAGCGGGGCTGAGCTCCACCACTCACAGGGGACAGACCCAAAAAGCCCTGCTGTCTGGGGGCATCTGAGGAAACAGAGTCCTGTAACCTTTTGTGATTGTTTGCAGGAGACGGCAATTACCCACTAGAACAGAACCCAGTCATGTAGATGTTGCCGCAGAAATTCCACAAAGCACTCCTTACCTCTCCACAGAGGGATCTCCTTGTCAGAGGCCACCATAGGAATCCAGCGGGACCTGTCTTTGGAAGTTATAGATGAATCCATTTCACTAAGAATTACCACAAGCCTCCAGTGGACAGCAAACACCTTCGCCTTAAAAGCCTCACACTGCCCTTAAAAGAAATATGTCAAAAGCCTGTACTTGTGTTTCAAGTGGGGAACCTCCCTGCTCTGTTCTGCCCTGCCATCACCCTCTCCAGATCAGGAGCCCTGAGAGGTGGGTGAGAAACACCCACATTCAGCTGTGGCAGAGTGTGCACGAGAGGAGGGGAGAAAAACATTCTTACCCAGTTGTCCTGAGCCACCTTCTCCTGAAGAGCGATCTGAGAGCACCAGCACATCACTCAAACACCCGTGCTCAGAGATTCAGTGCCAAGGATCATCACCATTCGGTGCTGAACTGGGCAGAACGCAGGCTCCCTGGTCTCAGAAGGGGTGTCTGAAGAGGAGCTCCTGCTGCAGCTGTTCTTGCGTTTCTTCTGTTCTGTTCCTGGGAGTGACAATTGCTTTCATCAGGTGGAACACAATGTGGAGTAGGGCTTTAGTCTGCCTAGATTCCTGTCATGAGAACTGAACTCTCATGCACATTTTGCAATCATATAAGACATATTTCATTTCACATAATTATACATTAGGCTGGTAGCTATTGCTACATCATTTTGTAGTCACAATGTAATAATGCCTGTGGGGATCTGAGCTGGTAAGATCTCCTTACCAGTCATGACAGCACCCTAATTTATCCTGCAAGGAGTATCTTTGATTCTTCTTTGCCTTATATCCTTATCCTGTTTTTCTGGGCTCCAAGTGAAGCATGTCTGGGAACCACATTTTCAGAGTCTGACCAGCACTGGGGATCAGGAAATCTTTGGTAACAATCTTTTTTTTTTTAAATTTTCAACTGAACATCTGGAAAATACTTTTATGTACATAAAATCTCTATATAAATGTCTTCTGAATGGTGGTGTTTGTGTGTGAGCGGGGTCTGAACATGGTACACAGTTATAAAATAATCCAACAAGGGTTGTATAAGGAGCTGAACTTGCTTGTAGTTCCTGCTGTCTTCTCCAGCCTATTTCAGCAATAGCCTTCCCCCTGCCCCTTCCCATTCTTTCACTCCCTACTTCCTAAGAGGGGAAGGAAATATATATTACCTGGTAGCCCATGTGAAATTCTTCCCTCCCAGGAATCTGAAAGCAGGACTAAAATGTCCCCATTCACCTTCCCCATAAATGCAACATCCACAGACCCGATCGCAGGGATGAACTGATGCCCCCCACCCCCCAAATAAGGGACTAAAAACACTCAAACTTCAGCCTGCTGGCAAGTCTTCAGCAACTCTAAAGGCTTCTCTTCACAGGTCTCTATTCCTACTCATCAACACATCAAATAAATTTTAAAAAGCACATATGAGGTGCACTATGTGTCTGCCCAGGCTCTGGTGATTGGGATGGCATAAGCCTATTTTATTACAATGCATAAAACCAGGCCTGACCAACTCATCAGTACAAAACACATTAGACATGTCAGGAAGCCTGACATGTCTAGTTTCTCAAGAGCCCTGTATTTTCAAGCCTGGGGCCATGACATTGCCATAGAGACATCTTTCCTGGACATGGCATCATTAACACTGTGCAATTACCGACTGGACATTTCCTACAGTTCCCAAGGGAACTCCTGCCACCTACCAGTTGAGAAGAATGCAAACCATGTTGAACAATGAAAACAATGATCTGAATTGCTCCACTGTCAGGGTATTGTCTCCTGGAAAAGGATTTCAGCTGGGAGGTGGGGAGGGAAAGAGAAAGGAAGGAAAAGTGCGTTCACAGGATTTGGGACTACTGGCCCCCCCAATCACGTGTCAACTATGAACTCCCATCTCGTCTGCAGCAACATACCATCAAAGTACACTTCAGTTTTTCTCCAAATATTTCCTACCCAATATCTAGATTTTAACACACACTGACAGACATACGGCAGTCATGACACTATGACATTCTGATCTCTCCCAGATTGCAACTGAACGTGCACACTTTGAAGGATGTCATTAAGGATTTCATTAGTGCTCTCAAGTGTCTCCATGCCATTCTTCAACAGAACATACAGACATCAGGAATAAATACTCATTACTTTTACCTTTGTTTTTAGAGTGTAATCCAGGACAAAGACAGGATTTTTTTTTTTTTACCTTAAGTCTATAGGCTTCTTTTTTTAAAAGGTTTTATTTATTTATTTCACAGAGGGAGAGAGATCACAAGGAGGCAGAGAGGCAGGCAGAGAGAGAGAGAGGGGGAAGCAGGCTCCCCGCTGAGCAGGGAGCCCGATGCGGGCCTTGATCCCAGGACCCTGAGATCATGACCCGAGCCGAAAGCAGAGGCTTTAACCCACTGAGCCACCCAGGCGCCCAGTCTATAGGCTTCTTAAGAGAGAAATTTATTTGGCCACCTGGTTTCTTTAGAACATTTCTTTGATTCATTGATCTACACAAAGATGTAATAAAGGATTCAGAATTCAAAAGATTATGGTGACAGCAAAACCTATGTCCCATGGGTAAGTCATTATGGAAGTAAAGGAAACAGTACTTTGCATATGTGATGCTTGCTTTGAATTCAGCCTGGTATAGAATGGAATGAAAGGGGACACCGGGATGGAAGAGATGACAAAATCAGTGAACTGGAAGTGGACACCATTCTAGGTGAAACCATAAAAATGAAAAAAAAAAAAAAAAAACGGGGGGGGGGATAATTATACCATCTGTTTAAAAACGGATATTTTTGGCAAGTTCTGCATTTACCTTCATGCAATTCTTAATCTTCTCAGAAATTTGATCTAAATTAACCAAAAGATAAAAAGGCAATCTCTAAGATTAGTACCAAAACCAATAAAATCAGACTACCCACTGCATTGACAGCAAAGATGTGTGATCTGGCACTATGGGTGCCTATAACATTTGAGCATTACTGTGGTCCCTGGAGAAAGCATGTTTTAGTTAGCAGCATTGACTGTTGGAAACAAATATGATAATAAGAACATCATTTCAATGAGGTTAATCTCTTGGGGAAAACACAGTAAAAGCTCTTAGCCTAATATCCCATCATTAAGCAACATTTGCCATAGAAAATACGAACAGTTCAAATTGTTTTCATCACCAGCAGAGAAATGGAGAAGAATCATGTACCCTATTTTCTTATATTCTGTCCTTCATTATTAAATAAACAAATCAGTGCAATTAATTTAAAAACAAAGGTCAAGGTGGGGAGGGGCAAGATGGCAGAGAAGTGGGAGTCCCTGTTTCAACGGGTCCCCTAAAGATAACTAAAGATCTACCAGAACACTCTGAGCACCCATGAACTCAGCCTGAGAAGTAAGATTATACACTTCTGGATCTCTACGGGGGCAGGAGATCACCACCAGAGAGGTAAAGCAAATTGGGAGCGCTTAGACTGATATCGCAGGATAAGCAGAAGGGGTCGGGAGCGACAGGAAGCAACACACTGGAAAGTAAAAGACAAAAGTGCCTTGTGCTTGGGACCAGCATTAACTTGGAGTCTGGTTAAAAGCACTCAAAAAGACCAAAAGGTTTTAAGGGGCAAATGGTGGAATCGGGCAGGCACAGTCCTAAGCCCACGGTCCCAAGCCCACAGTCCCAGGACAGTCACAGCTGGCGACCATGGGTGCCTTAGAAAGCCTGGTGAAAGTCCCAGTCCGTAATCCCTGGGCCCTCGGCCTTCCACCGCTTGGGCTGAGCGCACTCCATCGGGTGCTTGAGAGAATATGTTGTGGGCACCAACTGGTGGTCTCTGAATCCGCAGCCATTCCTGACCTGCACAGCTGCCGGGTCCTGGGCATGGATCCCAGACAGCAGTCGGGACCCAGCTCCCAGGAACCAAGATCCAACAGTCGCCAGGAGGGGGCTCCTGGGAACCAAGATCGCTTGAGGTCTTGGTGCCACAGGGGTGCAGAGACAGGTGGGGGCCTCGGATGACAACTGAGATGGTGGCTGGGAGTGCGCACCACCTGGGGGAGGTTGCGGTGTTCAGCGGAGACTGCAGAGGGAGAGTCTGTGTGTTCTGGACCATCCAGAGAGGAGCATACTGAGGCTTCTCTCTGAGGCAAAGGACTGGGGGCAGTTCTTTTTTTTCTTTTTTGTCCACTAGCCCTCTGAAAAGCCTCAAAAAGCCACCCAAGAACAAAAACCTCCAGAGAACAAAAACCTGAAAAACCAGTTTCCACAGAGCCCAGCCCCTTCATAGGGGACAGGGCTACTCAGCCCAAGCAAGACTGACTGAAAAACAACATGGCAGGCGCCTCCCCCAGAAGACAAGCCAAAAGAACAAGAGGACAATAACCACAGAGTCCCCATAAAAGTGTAAAACCCCAACAGCACAGGAAAACAATATATTAAGCTCCCAGTATTGCCCCAAAACATGTCTAGCTCATAGATACAACTTTTAAAAAATTCTTTCTCAAGATTCTTATTCTTTTAACCTACTTACCATTACAACTAGATATTTAATAATATTTAATATTTAACATATTTCATAACTTTTTAACTTGAACTTTTTTCATACATATACCTCAATTTCTTTTTCACTTTGTTTTCTTTTAAATATATATATAAGCTTCAAGGTAATCCTTTTCCCCTGTTCAATACTACCCCTATATATAAGCCAGTTTTAATTTCCCTGTATCTCTGGAAATTCAGTCCTTTAACAAAGATTACAAAATACACCCAGGAAGTATTGAAATAACCTTCCTCGCCCACATCAAGGGTTTATAACTACCTACTGATCTTATTCTTCTGTCAGTGCTTCTGTGTATTTGTTTTTTGTTTTTGTACCATAAAAATCTTATTCTTGGGGTTCATTTTGGCTGGGTTTTTCGTCTTTTTTCTTTCTCATCTCTTACTTTTCCCAGTCTTTTTATCTGTTCATTTTTGGTTTATATTCCTTATAAATCTTACTACTGGGACTCATTTTGGCTGGGTTTTTTTTTCTCTTTTCTCTTTCTTTTTGGTGGTGACTTCTGATTGCTCTGAAACTTTCCAAGGGGCACCTTGACTAGATCGTGATTAATATATTCAGCTATACATCCCCTCAACCACCTCTCACCAAAATGACTAGGAGGAGGAACACCCAGCAGAAGAAAAATTCAGAGACTGTGACCTTTGCCAAAGAACTACTGGATGTGGACGTAAACAATCTGTCAGAAATGGAATTCAGGGTAAAAATTGACCAGGCAATGGCTACATTAGAGAAGACCATTAGTGGCAACACAGAATCTCTAAGGGCAGAAGTGAGAGCTAATCTGGAAGTCAAAAATACTATCAAGGAGATCCAATCTAATCTAAATACTCTAACAGCTAGGACAACTGAGGCAGAAGATCGAATTAGTGATCTAGAAGACAGGCTGATAGAAAGCAGGATCAGGAGGGGGCATGGAACAAACAACTTAGAGGCCATGAAAACAGAATTCGGGAAATAAATGCCACCACGGAATGTTCCAGTGGCAGAATTATTGGGATCCCTGAGGGAGTGGAGAAAGAGAGAAGACTAGAAGATGTAGTTGATCAAATACTGGATGAAAATTTCCCTAATCTGGGGAATAGGACAAGCGTTTGTGTCCTAGAGGCAGAGAGAACACCCCCAAGATCAACAAGTTTAGAAAGACCCCCAGACACTTAATTCTGAGATTCACGGATCATAAATTCAGACAGGAGGACTTAAGGGTAGCTAGGGGGAAGAGATTCTTTACATACAGAGAAAGGACCATCAGAATAATGTCAGACCTGTCCACAGAAACCTGCAAAGCCAGAAAGGGCTGGCAAGACATATTCAGGGCACTAAATGAGAAGAACATGCAGCCAAGAGTACTTTATCCAGCAAGGCTGACATTCAGAATGGATGGAGAAACAAAGAGCTTCCAAGATTGGCAAGGTCTAATGTGACCACCGAGCCAGCACTATAAGAAATATTAAAGGGGGGTCTATAAAAGAAGAACGAACCCAAGAGTGACATAGAACAGAAAGTTACAGAGACAATGCATAGAAACAAGGACTTCACAGGCAACATGATGTCAATAAAAACTTACCTTTCAATGATCATTCTCAACGTGAACAGCCTAAATGCTCCCATAAAAAGGCAGAGGGTTGCAGACTGGATAAAACAACAGGACCCATCCATATGCTGTCTATAAGAGGCACATTTTGAACCTAAAGATACATCCAACTGAAAGTGAAGGGATGGAGAACCATCTTTCATGCCAACGGGCCTCAAAAGAAAGCTGGGGTAGTGATTCTCAAATCAAATAAGTTAGATTTTAAGCTAAAGACTATAGTCAGAGATTCAGAAGGATACTACATCATTCTTAAAGGGTCTATCCACCAAGAAGATCTAACAATTGTAAATATTTATTACCCAACGAGCATCCAACTACATAACCCAACTGTTAAACAAAATAAAGAGTCATATTGATATGAATACATTAATTGTAGGGGATCTTAATATGCCCCTCTCAGCAATAGACAGATATAAACAGAAAATCAACAAAGAAACCAGAGCTTTGAATGAAACATTGGATCAGATGGACCTCATAGATATATACAGAACATTCCACCCCAAAACAACAGAATACTCATTCTTCTCGAGCGCACATGCAACATTCTCCAGAATAGACCACATACTCTGTCACAAATCAGGGCTCAACAGATACCAAAAGATCGAGATTATCCCCTGCATATTCTCAGACCACAATGCTTTGAAACTGGAACTCAACCACAAGAAAAAGTTTGGAAGGAATTCAAACACTTGGAAGCTAAAGACCATCCTGCTAAAGAGTAATAGGGTCAACCAGGAAATTAAAGAAGAACTTCAACAATTCATGGAAACCAATGAGAATAAAGACACATCAATCCAAAACCTATGAGATACAGCAAAGGCGGTCTTAAGGGGGAAATACATAGCCATCCAAGCCTCACTCAAAAAAAAAAAAAGAAAAAGAAAAAGAAAAGAAAAGAAAAGAAAAGAAAAAGAAAGAAAAGAAAAGAAAAAGAAAAAGAAAAAGAAAGTTAGTGAATACACCAACTCTCTTTACACTTTAAGGAACTAGAAAGTAAACAACAAAGTAAGCCAACTCCATGCACAAGAAGGGAAATAATTAGGATCAGAGCAGAGATTAATGAGTTAGAAACTAGAGATACAGTAGAACACATCGACAAAATTAGAAGCTGGTTCTTTGAAAGAATAAGATCAGTAAACCACTGGCCAAACTAATCCAAAAGAAAAGAGAGAGAGCACTCAGATTAATAAAATTATGAACGAAAGGGGAGAGATCACAACTAACGCCAAGGAAATAGAAACAATCATCAGGAACTATTATCAACAGTTATATGCCAATAAATTAAGCAACCTAGAAGAAATGGAAACATTCCTGGAAACCTATGAATATCAAAGACTGAAACAGGAAGAAATTGACAACCTGAATAGACCAGTATCTAGTAATGAGATTGAAGCAGTGATCAAAACCTCCCCAAAGAGTCCAGGACGTGATGGATTCCCTGGGGAATTCTACCAAACATTCAAAGAAGAAACAGTACCTATTCTCCTGAAGCTGTTGCAAAAAACAGAAACAGAGGGAAAACTTCCAGACTCTTCCTATGAAGCCAGCATGACCTTGATCCCCAAACCAGGCAAAGACCCCATCTGAAAGGAGAATTTTAGACCGATATCTCTGATGAATCTGGATGCCAAGATTCTCAACAAGATCCTAGCTCATAGGATCCAACAATACATTAAGAAGATTATCCACCATGACCAGGTGGGATTTACCCCTGGGATGCAAGCGTGGCTTAACATTCACAAATCAATCAATGTGATAGAACAGATCAATAAGAGAAGAGAGAAGAACCACATGGTCCTCTCAAGTGATGCAGAAAAAGCATTTGACAAAATACAGCATCCTTTCCTGATTAAAACTCTTCAGAGTATAGGGATAGAGGGAACATTCCTCAACTTCATAAAATCCATCTATGAAAAACCCACAGCGAATATCATTCTTGATTGGGGGAAAACTGACAGCCTTCCCACTGAGATCAGGAACATGACAAGGATGCCCACTCAAGCCACTGTTGTTTTACATAGTACTAGAAGTCCTAGCAACAGCAATCAGACAACGAAAAGAAATAAAAGGTATTCAAATTGGCAAAGAAGAAGTCAAACTCTCTCTCTTCTGCAGATGACATGATCCTTTATATGGAAAACCCAAAAGACTCCACCCCCAAACTACAAGAACTCATACAGCAATTCAGTAATGTGGCAGGATACAAAATCAATCCACAGAAATCAGCGGCTTTCTTATACAGTAGCAATGAAAATATAGAAAGGAAAATTAGAGAACAGATTCCGTTTACTATAGCACCAAGAACCCTAAGATACCTTGGAATAAACCTAACCAAAGAGGTCCAGGATCTGTACTCCAGGAACTACAGAACACACATGAAAGAAATTGAAGACACAAAAAGATGTAAAAGCATTCCATCCTCATGGTCAGAAGAATAAATGCTGTTAAAATGTCTATACTGCCCAGAGCAATCTATACTTTCAATGCCATCCCGATCAAAATTCCACTGGCATTTTTCAAAGTGCTGGAATTCCATCCTCATGGTCAGAAGAATAAATGCTGTTAAAATGTCTATACTAAGGAAATGTTGAAAAAGAAAAACAAACCTGGGGGCATCACGTTGCCTGATTTCAACCTTTACTACAAAGCTGTGATCACCAAGACAGCATGGTACTGGCAAAAAACCAGACACACAGATCAATGTAACAGAATAGAGAACCCAGAAATGGATCCTCACCTCTATGGTCAACTAAACTTTGACAAAGCAGGAAAGAATAGCCAATGGAAAAAAGAGAGTCTCTTCAACTAATGGTGTTGGAAAAACTGGACAGCCACATGCAGGAGAATGAAACTGGACGATTTCCTTACACTATACTCAAAATGGATGAAATACCTCAGTGTGAGACAGGAATCTAGAGAACAATGGCAGGAACCTCTATGACCTCGGCCAAAACAACGCCTTGCTAGACATATCTCCAGAGGCAAGAGAAACAAAGGCAAAAATGAAGTGCTAGGAATTCGTCAAGATAAAAAGCTTTTGCACAGCACAGGAAACAGTTGATAATACCAAACAACCGAGAGAATGGGAGAAGATAGATGGAAATGACATATCAGATAAAGGGCTGCTATCCTAGATCTATAAAGGATTTATCAAACTCAACACCCAAAGAACAAATAATCTAGTCAAGAAATGGATAGCAGACATGAACAGAGACTTCTCCCAAGAAGACAAACAAATGGCCAACAGATACATGAAAGAATGTATCCTGACATCACTTGGCATCAGGGGAAAAGAATTCAAAAGCACAATGAAATACCACCTCACACCAGTCAGAATGGCTAAAATTAACAAGTCAGGACATGACATATGTTGGTGAGGATGTGGAGAAGGAGGAATCCTCTTACACTGTTGGTGAAATGCAAGCTGGTACCACCACTCTGGGAAACAGTATGGAGGTCCCTCAAAAAGTTGCAAATAGAGCTAAACTATGACCCAGCAATTGCACTACTGGATATTTATGCCAAAGCTGAAAATGTAGTGATCTGAAGGGACACCTGTACCCCAATGTTTATAGCAGCAATGTCCACAATAACCAATCTATGGAAAGAGCCCAGATGTCCATCAACAGATGAATGGATAAAGAAGATGTGTGCGGTGTGTGTGTGGGGAGTGTATACATACACACAAACACACAATGGAATACCACTCAGGCATCAAAAAATGAAATCTTGCCATTTGCAATGACATGGATGGAACTAAAAGGTACTACTGTAAGCAAAATAAGTCAATCAGAGAAAGACAATGATCACGGTCGCACAACTATGTGGAATTTAAGAAACAAAAAAGAGGATTATAGGGGAAGAGAGGGAAAAATAAAACAAGATGAAACCAGAGAGGGAGACAAACCATAGGACTCTTTTTTTTTTTTTTTTTTTTTTTTTTTTTTTTAAAGTTTTTTTTTTTTTTTTTTTTTTTTTTTTTAAAGATTTTATTTATTTATTTGACACACAGAGAGAGATTACAAGCAGGCAGAGAGGCAGGCAGAGAGACAGGGAGGAGGAAGCAGGCTCCCTGCTGAGCAGAGAGCCCGATGTGGGCCTCGATCCCAGGACGCTGAGATCATGACCTGAGCCGAAAGCAGAGGCTTTAACCCACTGAGCCACCCAGGTGCCCAAACCATAGGACTCTTAATCATAGGAAACAAACTGAGAGTTGCTGGAGGGGAGGACAGTGGAGGGATGTGGTAACTGGGTGATGGGCATTAAGGGGAGCATGTGATGTAATGAGCATTGGGTAAGATATAAGACTGATTATCACTGACCTCTACCTCAAAACCTATAATATATGCTAATAAACTGGATTTAAATTCAAAAACTAAAAATACAATGTACTGCTTACTATGACTAATGTTTTGAAAAACATCTGGCAGCTGTTGATTTTAATTTCTTTTTCAATTTTTGAAAGACGACAAATAGCCTTTGGGAGCACCTCAGCGACTCAGTTACTTAAGCATTGGACTCTTGATTTTGGCTCAAGTCATGATCTCAGGATCATGATATCAAGCCCTGAGAAAGGGTCACTCTCAACAGAGATTCTTACATGAGCTTCTCTCTCTCCATCTTTCCCTCTCCTCTCTCTCTTTCTCTCCCCAGCCCCCCCCCGTCTCTCTCAAAAACAAATAAATAGGAAACCAACAATCTAAAGGAGCAAGATGGTGGAGGAGTAGGGGACCAATTATCATCAGGTCCCAGGAGTTCAGCCAGATAGTTATCAAACCATTCTGAACACCTGCAAGTAGAACAGGAGATCGAAGAGAAGAGCAGCAATTCTAGAAACAGAAAATCAACCACTTTCTGGAAGGTAGGACTTACAGAGAAGTGAATCTGTAGTGATGGGAAGAGAGACTGGGGGGGGGCGGGGGCGAGGGGCAAGTGCAAGAGCAGTGGAACACAAAACCAGAACTTTTAGAAGTCTGCTCCACTGAGGGACATCGGCCCAGAGCCTAAGCAGGGGGTAAAGCCCTCACAGGGACAGTGTGGTCTCAGGACCCTCAGGGACACAAAAGACCAGGGGTGTCTGAGTGCAACAGAGCCCCCAGGTATCAGAGCAGGGAAGCCAGCTGCAGGGACAGAGCCGAGGAGAGGTCTCACAGCACGGGATTACCTTAAGCTGTGATCCAAAGCACAGTTGGGCCACTACTCTTTGAGCAGGGACCCCACAAGTGGCAGATCCGGAGAGGCTCCCCTTCTTCCCCCTCCGGGAGGAACGGCACAGGAGTGTGCTGCAGGAATCTGCTGGGTTTGCAGACTCCAGACGGAGCCATGCGCCAGAGATAGAAATGCTCGGGCACAGGCCGGGTGAGCTCAGAGTGCAGCCAGGGACCAGGGAGATGGGAGGGATTGACTGCTTTTCTCTGAGGATGCACTGAGGAGCAGGGGCCTGAGCTCTTAGCTCCTCCAGGCTGGAGACTGGGAGGCTGCCATCTTCATTCCTGTCCTCCAAAGCTATACGGAAAGCATTCAGGGAACAGAAGATCCCGAGAGGGAACCCAAGCAGATTACCTAGCCTGGCCCCTGGCAAGGGCGGTACAATTCCGCCTCAGGCAAAGACACTTGAGAATCACTACAACAATCCCCTCCCCCAGAAGATTAGCAAGAACATCCAGCCAAGTCCAAGTTCACCGATCACTGAGAACTGTGCAACTCCAGAGCTAGGGGAAAGCAACACACAGAATTTATGGTCCCCCACCCCATGATCCTTTAGTCTTTGAAAGTTAAATTCTTTGAATTTTAATTTTTTCTTATTTTTTAAAAAATTTTTCCTCTTTCCAACTTTAACATTTTTGAACTATTTTATCAATTCCTTTTTAAAAATATTTTTTAATTTTCATTTTTATACTCATATTTTACCCCTTCATTGTATTTAACCTTATCTTTTGTATACATATAGGTTTTTTTTTCTTTAAAATTTTGGGATACAATTTCTTCTAATAGATCAAAATATACCCTAAATCTACTACATGGTTTTGTTCTAGTCTCCAGCCTGATCATATTCTTTTCTCTATTTTCAACCAACTTCTTATCACTTCACTTTCTAGAATCTTTTTAAATTTTCAGCTTTACAATTATATTCCATCCTTCCATTGTGTTTACCCTTATTTTTGTATACATATGTGTCTTTCTTTAGAATTTTGGGAGGTAGTTTCTTCTAACAGACCAAAATACACCCAAAACCAAGTGTGTGGCTCTGTTCAATTCACCAGTCTAATAGTTATATAGATATACATATAGATATACAGATATACATATAGAGATAAACATATAGATATGTTGATGTACATATAGATATAGATAGAGATATAGATTTCTTTTTTCTTTCTTCCAGCCCTATCTTCTCCCCCCAGTTTTGGGTCTCTTCTGACTTCGTTACTGTGTATTTTTCTGGGGCCATTGCTACACTTTTAGTATTTTGTTCTCTCATTCATCTATTCTTATGTGGAAAAAATGACAAGGCAGAAAAACTCACCACATGTGCGCGCGCACACACACACACACATACACACAAAGAACAAGAGGCAGTAAAAACAGCTAGGGACCTAATCAATGCAGACATTAGTAATATCTCAGAACTAGAGCTCAGAAAAAAAAAA
>LNAC01002093.1:0-11873 GCA_002007465.1 Ailurus styani
CAGAAAGAGAGATCACAAGTAGGCAGAGAGGCAGTCAGAGAGAGAGGGGGAAACAGGCTCCTCGCCAATCAGAGAGCTCGATGCAGCTCGATGGAGTAGTAGGAGGACCCTAGGCTGGTACTGTACCTCCAACACAACTAGATAACTATCGAAGCATTCCAAAAACACGAAAAACTGACCTGAGGACTAACTGAACTCCTTAACTAGAGGAAGAGAAGAGGCCACACCAAAGAAAGGAAAGAGAGAGGGGAACACACAGGGGAATGCACAAGGAGAACATTTCCCCCAAACCACTGACTGGGAAAATGAGAAGGGCTGATTTTTTTTTAAATTCTTGCAGTCAGCAGGACTTGAAGACTGGACTTTAAAAGGTCAGCAGGCTTACCTGGGATAGGTCCTGAGGTGCTGCCCTGCTCCTGGAAAGAAGGCAGTTGGGCAACTCAGGGTCAGATAGCACGGGAACAGTGAGCTGAGGAAAGACAGATGCACACAGAGAGTGGACTGTTCGCTCTTCTTAGAGATAATCTGTAAAAGCTACTGTTCAGAGATTCTCTGGGGACAAAGGGGACAGCAGGTGCCATTTCCCTCCCTGCCCCTCAGCATGAATGCAGAGCCACCTGCCAAGGGTAGCTTGGACCTAATACTGGCCTCTAACATGCTTGTTCCAGGTCCCATTCCCATGAGCTCTGGGACAGCTGCCCGTCTCAGTCAAACCTCCCTCAGACCTGGGATGGCTAGCCCCTGCTCTAGAAGACCAGTGCAAACCCCTGACGCAGCCTGTCCCCAAAGCCTGGAGTTTTAAAAGTCAACAGTCTCATCTGGGATAGAGCCCAGAGTGCCCTGCTCCTGGAGAGGAGGCAGGCATACAACCCAGAGACAAACAGTGTAGAAACTTAAATCTGTAAAATTACCTGAGATACACAAGGCAAAGATTATTCACTCTTCTCAGAACGACTATCTGAGAGCAAGAAACACAGAGACCCGTCTCCATGGACAAAGGAGCTGTCTGGGATCATTCTGCTGCCTGCTCCTCAGCATAAACATGGCACCACCTGAAATAACCAGTATTCAACTCACACTGGCAGCCTAACTAGCTTACAGCAAGTTTGCTTAAACTTCACAACCCTGAAGTTTAGGATTTCCCTTCTTGGTCAAGCTTGCCTCACTCCCAGTGTGGTGGACACCATCACCAGAAGACCAGCAGAAATCCCTGTCCACATCATGGCTCCTGACCAGAGTGCTCTGCAGGATGTCAGTTCTGGTGGAAGTAGCATCAGGGCTCATTTCACAAGCAGACCAAAGCACACCTAGTTAAAACTCACCACGTTCATGCCAGGGACTAAACCCTGCCCACAGCAGGCAAGAAGAGCCTCTGCAGACAACTTACTTGAAGGACAAAGCAACCAAAACACAAGAGCAGAGTGTACACAGCACACAACAGAGACACTCTCTGAAGTGATAGGCCCTGGACATACATGATCTCTTCTATACAAGAACTGCAATACTTTCAGGAGCAGGAAACATAACAGGCTTTTCTAACACAGAGAAGAAGACAGAGACTTAGACAAAATGCCAAGATACAGGAATTCCTCCCAAATGAAACAAGATAGAGTTCACAGCCAGAGATCTAAGTGAAACAGAAATCAGTGACCTGCCAGATGGAGAATTTAAAGCAACAACTATAAGGATACAAGCTAGGCTTCAGAAAAGTATGGTAAACATAAGACAGTCCCTTCTTTCACT
Organism: Ailurus styani; assembly: GCA_002007465.1. Lineage (NCBI taxonomy): Eukaryota > Metazoa > Chordata > Mammalia > Carnivora > Ailuridae > Ailurus > Ailurus styani. The sequence continues at coordinate 1,744 of LNAC01002093.1, forward strand.
GACAAAAGAGTTTAAAAAAACAGTCAGTAATAAAATATGCAGTAAACGAGACTGGAATAGGCTGGATGGAATGAACACAAGGATGGAGGAAGCAGAGTAATGAATAAATTATATAGAAGACAATGTTACATAAATTAATGAAGCTGAACAAAAGATAGAAAGAAGATATGGAATAAAAGAATAGACTTAGGGAATTCAGTGCCTCCATCAAACATAATAATATTGGTATCAAAGGAGTCCCAGAAGAAGAAAAGAGAGAAAAGGTTGTGGGAAATTTATTTGAGAAAATGCATGCATTCCTAGAAACATATAAAATACCAAAGCTGAAACAGGAAGAAATTGAAAACTTGAAAAGACTGATAACCAGCAAAGAAACTGAATCAGTACTCAAAACTCTAGCAATAAACAGAAGTCCAGAACTGGATGGCTTCTACTAAACATTTAAAGAGTTCACACCTATTCTTATCAAACTAATCCAAAATATAGAAAAGGAGAGAAAACTTCAAAATTCATTCTAAAAGGTTAGCATTACCCTGATACCAAAACCAGACCAATACCCCATTAAAGAAGAGATTCATCAAGGCCAATATCCATGATGAAGATGGATGTAAAAACTATCAACAGAACACTAGCAAATCAAAGACAACAGCACACTAAAAAAATATCATTTATCATGATCAAGTGGGATTTATTCCACTTGGAAGTGTGGTAATATTTACAAATCAATCCATGTGATGCACCACATTAATAAAAGAATAGATAAGAAGACATCCAAATGGCCAACATATACATGAAAAAATGCTCAAAATCACTCAGCATCAAGGAAATACAAGTCAAAACAACAGTGAGATACCACCTCACACCAGTCAGAATGGCTAAAATCAACAAGTCAGGAAATGACAGAAGTTGACAAAGATGTGAAGAGAAGGGAATCCTCCTACACCGTTGGTGGGAATACAAGCTGGTGCAGCCACTCTGGAAAACAGTATGCATGTTCCTCAAAAAGTTGAAAACACAGCTACCCTACAACCCAGCAATCGCACTACTGGGTATTTACCCTAAAGATACAAATGTAGTGATCCTCAGGGGCACATGCACCGGAATGTTTACAGCAGCAATGTCCACAACACACCAACTGTGGAAAGAACCTAGATGTCCATAAAAAAATAATGGATAAAGAAGATGTAGTATATATATACAATGGAATATTATGCAGCCATCAAAAGAAATGAAATCTTACCATTTGCGGTAACAGATGGAAATAGAAGGCATTATGCTAAGCAAAATAAGTCAATCAGAGAAAGACAATTATCATATGATCTCTCTGATACGAGGAATTTGAAAGGCTGTGCAGGGTGTTGTGGGATGTAGGGAGGGAAAAAATGAAACAAGATGGAACAGAGAGGGAGACAAACCATAAGAGACTCTTAATCTCATGAAACAAACTGAGGGTACTGGGGGGTGGGAGGGTAGGGATAGGGTGGCTGGGTTGTGGACATTGGCGAGGTTACATACTATGTGAGTGCTGCGAATTGTGTAAGACTAAAGATTCACAGACCTCTGCCTCTGAAGCGAGGAATACATTATGTGTTAATAAAACAAAATCATGATCCTTTCAATTGATGCTTAACACCGTTTGACAAAGTACAGCATTCACTCATGATAAAAGCCATCAACAGAAGATATTTAGAAAGAACATACTTCAGCATGGAGGACGCCATATATAAAAAACTCAGCTTTGCTTCCCTGGGAAGAATCAAGAAAAGGATGTCCACAGTCACCACTGTTATTTAATACAGTATTGGAAGTTCGACCCACAACAATCAGACCAAAAAAAAAAAAAATGGCATCCAAATCAGCCAGGTGGAGGTCAAACTTTCCCTCTTCCCAGATTACATGATACTCTCTATAGAAAAACTCAAAAGCACTACAACATTACTAGAATGGATACATGAATTCAGTAAAGTCATAGCATGCAAAATCAACATAGCGAAATCTCGCATACACCAACAATGACACAGCAGAAGAGAAATCAAGGAATGAATCCCACTTATTGTTCTTTACTTTTTCAGTGATCCAAGATTCATTGTTTATCCACCACATCCAGTGCTCCATGCAATATTTAGAATCACACCCAAAACCAAAAGCCACCTAAGAATAAATCTAATCAAAGAGGTAAAAAATAAATAAACAAAATACTGATGAGAAAGTGAGATGACACAAAGAAATGGAAAGACATTCCCTGTTCAGGGATTGGAAGAAAAATTTCATTAAAATGTCTATACCACTCAAAGCAATCTACACATTTAATGCAATGCCTATTAAAATACCACCAGCATTTTTCACAGAGCTAGAACAAACAATCCTAACTTTGCATGGAACCACAAAAGACCTTGAATAGCCAAAGCAATCTTGACAAAGAAAAACAAAGCTGGAGGAATCACAATTATGGACTTAAATTATAGTGCAATCCCTAATGATCAAGACAACACAGGACTGGGATGTCTGGGTGGCTCACTGGGTTAAGCAGCTGCCTTCAGCTGTCATGATCCCAGGGCTCCTGGGATCGAGTCCCACATCGAGCTCCTTGCTTAGCAGGTAGCCGGCTTCTCCCTCTGCCTCTGGATGCCACTCTGCCTGCTTGTGCTCTCTCTCTCTGACAAATAAATAAATAAAATCTTAAAAAAAAGACAATTCAGTACAGGCACACAGATCAATGGAGCAGAATCAAAAACCCAGAAATAAAACCACAACTATACGGTCAATTAATCTTTGACAAAGTGGGAAAGAATATCCAATGAAAAAGACAGTCTCTTCAACAAATGGTCTTGGGAAAATAGGCAGCAACATGCAAAGAATGAAATAGAACCACTTTATTACACTATGAACAAAAATAAACTCAAAATGTATTAAAGATGTATCCGTGAGACGTGAAACCACAAAATGTTACAGGAGATTACAAGGGGTAAAGCTCCCTGAGATTGGTTGTAGCAACTTCTTACTAGACATGTCTCCGGAAGCAAATGAAACAAAAGCAAAAATAAACTATCAGGATTACATCAAAATGAGAATCTTCTGCACAGTGAAAGAAGCAATCAAGAAAACTGGAAACCTAGAGAAAGAAATAAGATATATGCAAATGACATATCTGATAAAGCACTGGTATCTAAAGAATTTATATAACTTAATACCCTAAAAACAAATAATCCAGTTAAAAATGTGCAGCATACATGAATAGACATTTCGCCAAAGAAGATATACAGATGATCAACAGACACATGAAAAGATTTTCATTATCACCATCATCAGGGAAATTCAAATAAAAAATACAGGGTGAAATAGTTGATGGGGATTAAGGAGAGTGCACTTGTGATGAACACTGGGGTAAAGTGTATGAAAGTATTGAATCAGTAAATTGTACACTTGAAACTGTTATTACACTGTATGTTAACTAACTGGAATTTAAATAAAAAATTGGGAAAAATGTAAACCAAAATACTTGGATGCTTAATTACATTAAAAGGGTCATCCAAGAAATTGAAGAGGAAATTTTTAAAAAATGAAGAAAAATCAAAATGAACAATGGCCCATAATCTTTAAGATTCAGGAAAAGCTGTTCTCATAGAGAAGAGTACCTAGCAATATAAAAACTACATCAGAAAGTAAGAAACCTTATAGTTAAAGGAGCTAGAAAAGGAACAAAACTGAAAGCCATTTTAAGGAAGGAAATAAAAAGACTGGAAAAGAAATAATGAAAAAGAGACTAAAAACACAGATAAATGAGACTGGAGCGAGTTCTTTGAAAAGATAAAATTGACAAATCTTTACCCAGATTCATCAAGAAAAAAGAAAGAAAAAAAGAGGACTCAAATAAATAGAAACAAAAATGAAGATAAAACAAATGACAGCAGAGAAATTCAATGCATTATAACAGAATATTATGAAAAATTACATGCCAAAAAATTGTACAACCAAGAAGAAATGGATAAATTTCTAGAAACACAAATCTTCCAAAACTGAATCAGGAAGAAATAGAAAATCTGAACAGACTAATTGCTAGCAGTAATCAGGAGTCACAAAATTCTCCCCCCCACCAAAAAAAAATTTCAGGACCAGAGTGCTTCATATGCGAATACTATCTTTTTAGGGTATTATTATTTTAAGTGTTCCAAAATTCACTGTATATGTACCAGTGTTCTATGCAATACGTGAATTATACAAACATTTAAGAATAAGAATACCAGGCGCCTGGGTGGCTCAGTGGGTGAAGCCTCTGCCTTCGGCTCAGGTCATGATCTCAGGGTCCTGGGATCAAGTCCCACATGAGGCTCTCTGCTCAGTGTAGAACCTGCTTCCTCTTCTCTCTGCCTGCCTTTCTGTCTACTTGTGCACTCTCTCTCTAATAAATAAATAAAATCTTTTAAAAAAGAATAAGATAATGCATATTTTTCTCACACTATTCCAAAAAGTAGGAGGGAGGTAAATATCCAAATTCATTGTATAAGGCCAGCTTTATCTTGATATCCAAACCAGATAAAGATATTATAAACAAAACAAAACCATATGCCAAAATCTCTGATGAACATTGGTGCAAAACATCCCAACAAAATATTAGCAAACTGAATCCAACAATGTATTAAAAAAATCACTTACAGCATGCTTGGGTGGTTGGTTCAGATCATGACCTCAAAGTCATGAGATCAAACCTTGCATCAGGCTCTGTTTGGGCATGGACTCCTGCTTAAGGTTCTCTCTCTCCATCTACTTTCCCTACTTTCCCTACTCATCTTGCACTCTCTCCTTCACTCTAAAGAAATTCATTTGCCAAAGTCAATTAAATTTTGATTGAATATGGAGGAGGAGCAAGATGGTAGAGGAGTAGGACAGTGATTATCATCAGGTCCCAGAAATTCACCCAGATAGCTATCAAACTATTCTGAACACCTACAAATTCTACCTGAGATTGAAGAGAAGAATAACAGCAATTCTAGGAACAGAAAATTGACCACTTTCTGGAAGGCAGGTCATGTGGAGAAGTGACTCTGAAGTGACAGGAATATGAACCCCAGGAGCTGAGAGACGGCTCTTGGCAAGTGAGCAAGCAGCGGAGCACAGACTCGGAACTGTTAGAACTCGGCTCCACCGAGGGACGTCGCCCCAGAGGCCAAGCAGGGGGCGAAGCGGGGACAGTGTGGTCTCGGGACCCACGGGGACACAAAAAGACTAAGGGTGTCTGAGCACAACCTAGCTCCCAGGTATCAGAGAGCAGCTGGCAGGAGAGATGGAGCCGAGCTGAGAAGAGGTCTCTCAGCTCGGTGTTACCTTAGGCCATGATGTGAAGCATAGTCGGGCCACTGCTCTGTGAGCGAGGATCCCACGGGTGGCAGACCCAGAGAGACCCCTCCTTCCTCCTCAGGGAGGGGTGGCGTGGGAGCAGCGGCAGGAATCTACTGGGTTCAGAGATTCAAAATGGGGCCATGTCAGAGATAAAGATGCTCGGTCACAGGCTGGGTGAGCTCAGAGAGCAGCCGGAGAACCAGGAGATGGGAGGGACTGCTTTTCTCTGAGGCACACTGAGGACTGAGGCCCTGAGCTCTCGGCTCCTCTGGGTCAGAGACTGGGAGCCGCCATTTTCAGTCCCATCATCCAACGTGGTACTGAAAACGTTCAGGGAACAGAAGCTCTCAAGAGGGAACCCGAGCTGATTAATTAGCCTGGCCCCTGGCGAGGGTGGTGCAATTTTGCCTTGAGAATCACAGCAACAGGCCCCGTCCCCAGAAGACCAGAAAGAAGCATCCAGCCAAAGTCAAGTTCAAGAGTGCTAAGAATTTTGGAACTCCGGGGCAAGGGGAAAGCAACACAGAGAATTAATGGCTTTTTCCCCATGATTCTTTAGTCGTTCAAAGTTAAATTTTTTGAATTTTTTTTCTTTGAATTTTTTCCTTACTTTTTTCTTTTAAATTATTTCCTTTCTCCTATTTTAACATTTTTAACTATTATGTCTTTTCAACACTTTTTAATTTTTTTAAAGATTTTATTTATTTATTTCACAGAGGGAGAGAGATCACAAGGAGGCAGAGAGGCAGGCAGACAGAGAGAGGGGGAAGCAGGCTCCCTGCTGAGCAGGGAGCCCGATGTGGGCCTCTATCCCAGGACCCTGAGATCATGACCTGAGCCTAAAGCAGAGGCTTTAACCCACTGAGCCACCCAGGTGCCCAACACTTTTTAATTTTTAATTTTCATTGTTATAATCATATTTTATCCCTTCATTGTATTTAACCGTATTTTTTGTATACATATAGGGTCTGTTCAATCACCAGTCTAATAGATACATAAATAGAGACAGAGATAGATATAGAGATAGATATAGACATAGAGTCAGAGACAGACATATGTATAGAAACAGAAATAAATAATATAGATATAGGATTTTTCTTATGTATTTTTGTTTTGTTTTTGTTTGTATGATTTTGTTTTTTTGGTTTTGGTTTTTCCCTCTTTCTTTTCTCCCCAGTTCCAGGTCTTTTCTGAGTAGGTTAGTGTATACTTCTCTGGGATCATTGCTACCCTTTAGTATTTGGTTCTCTCATCCATCTATTCTTTTCTGCATAAAATGACAAGGCAGAAAAAGTCCACACAAAAAGGACAAGAGACAGTAATGATGGCTAGGGACCTAATCAATGCGGACATTAGTAATATGACAGAAATAGAACTCAGAATGATGATTCTTAAAGTTCCAGCTGGGCTCGAAAAAACCATGGAAGATAACAGAGAAGCCCTCTCTAGAGAAATAAAAATCCTTTCTGGAGAAATAAAAGAACTAAAATCTAACCAAGCTAAAATCAAAAAAAGCTATTAATGAGGTTCAATTAAAAATGGAGGCTCTTACTGCTAGGATAAATGAGACAGAAGACAGAATTAGTGATTTAGAAGACAAAATGTCAGAGAAGAAAGAACAGGATGAAAAGAGAGACAACTACTGGACCATGAGGGGGGATTCAAGTGATAAGAGATAAAGTAAGACAAAACATATTAGAATAATTAGGATCCCAGAAGAGGAAGAGAGAGGAGGGACAGAAGGTATATTGGAGAAATTTTAATACAGAATTTGCCTAATTTGGGGAAGGGAACAAGCATCAAAAATCCAGGAGGCACAAAGAAGCCCCCTCAAAATCAATAAAAATAGGTCCATACCCTGTCATCTAACAGTAAAACTTATAAGTCTCAGTGACAAAGAGAAAAGCCTGAAAGCAGCTCGGGACAAGAGGTCTATAACATACAATGGTAGAAGTATTAGACTGACAGCAGACCTATCCACAGAGACCTGGCAGGCCAGAAAGAACTGGCATGATATATTCAGAGCACTAAATGAGAAAAATATGCAGCCAGAATACTATATGCAGCTAGGCTGTCATTGAAAATAGAAGGAGAGATAAAAAGCTTCCAGGACAAACAAAAACTAAAGGAATTTGCAAACACCAAGCCAGCCCTACAGGAAATATTGAAAGGGGTCCTCTAAGCAAAGAGAACCTAAAAGAAACATAGACCAGAAAGGAAGAAACACAATATACAGTAACAATCACCTTACAGGCAATACAATGGCTCTAAATGTATATCTCTCAATAGTTACTCTGAATGTAAATGGACTAAATGCCCCAACTAAAAGACACAGGGTATCAGAATGGATAAAAAAACAAGACCCATCGATATGCTGTCTACAAGAAACTCATCTTCACAAGAAAGACACCACCAGATTTAAAGTGAGAGGGTGGAAAATAATTTACTATGCCAATGGACAGCAAAAGAAAGCTGAAGTGGCAATCGTTATNATCACAAATCAGGTCTCAAGCTGTACCAAAAGATTGGGATCATCCCCTGCATATTCTCAGACCACAATGCTCTAAAACTTGAACTCAAACTCAAGAGAAAAGTTGGAAAGAACTCAAATACATGGAGGCTAAAGAATATCCTACTAAAGAATGAATGGGTCAACCAGGAAATTAAAGAAGAATTTTAAAAATTCATGGAAACAAATGAAAATGAAGACACAACTGTTCAAAATCTTTGGGACACAGCAAAAGCTGTCCTGANTACTGAAATGGACAGATCATCAAAGCAAAAGATCAACAAGGAAATAAAGGCTTTAAATGACACCCTGGACCAGTTGGACATCACAGATATATTCAGAACATTCCATCCCAAAAGAACAGAGTACACATTCTTCTCTAGTGCACATGGAACATTCTCCAGAATTGACCATATTCTGGGTCACAAATCAGGTCTCAACAGGTACCAAAAGATTGGGATCATTCCCTGCATATTTTCAGACCATAATGCTCTGAAACTTGAACTCAAACTCAAGAGAAAAGTTGGAAAGAACTCAAATACATGGAGGCTAAAGAATATCCTACTAAAGAATGAATGGGTCAACCAGGAAATTAAAGAAGAATTAAAAAAATTCATGGAAACAAATGAAAATGAAAACACAACTGTTCAAAATCTTTGGGACACAGCAAAAGCAGTCCTAAGAGGAAAGTATATAGCAATACAAGCCTTTCTCAAGAAACAAGAAAGGTCTCAAGTACACAACCTAACTCTACACCTACAAAAGCTAGAGAAAGAACAGCAAAGAAAGCCTACACCAAACAGGAGAAGATAAATCATAAAGATCAGAGCATAAATCAATGAAATAGAAACCAAAAGAACAGTGGGACAAATCANGAACAAATCAATGAAACTAGGAGCTGGTTCTTTGAAAGAATTAATAAGATTGATAAACCCCTGGCCAGACTTATCCAAAAGAAAAGAGAAAGGACTCAAATTAATAAAATCATGAATGAAAGAGGAGAGATCACAACCAACACCAAAGAAATACAAACAATTCTAAGAACATATTATGAGCAACTCTACACCAGCAAATTTGACAATCTGGTGGATGCATTCTTAGAGACATATAAACTACCAAAACTGAACCAGAACCAGGAAGAAACTGAAGACCTGAACAGACCCATATCCAGTAAGGAGATTGAAGCAGTCACCAGAAATTTCCCAAAAAACAAGAGCCCAGGGACAGAAAGCTTCCCAGGGGAATTCTACCAAACATTTAAAGAAGAATTAATACCTATTCTCCTGAAACTCTTCCAAAAAATAGAACCGGAAGGAAAACTTCCAAACTCATTTTATGAGGCCAGCATTACCTCAATCCGAAAACCACGCAAAGACCCCATCAAAAAGGAGAATTACAGACCAATATCCTTGATGAACACGGATGCAAAAATCCTCNCCAATAGGACCCCACAGCATATTAAAAGGATTATTCACCACAACCAAGTGGGATTTATTCCTGGGCTGCAAGGTTGGTTTAACATTCGCAAATCAATCAATGTGATACAAGACATTAATAAAAGAAAGAACAAGAACCATATGATCCTCTCAATAGATGCTGAAAAAGCATTTGACAAAGTACAGCACCCTTTCTTAATCAAAACTCTTCATAGTGTAGGCATAGAGGGTACATACCTCAATATCATCAAAGCCATCTACGAAAAACCCACAGCGAATATCATTCTCAATGGAGAAAAACTGAGAGCTTTTCCCCTAAAGTCAGGAACACGGCAAGGCTGTCCACTATCACCACTGCTATTCAACATAGTACTAGAAGTCCTAGCCTCAGCAATCAGACAACAAAAAGAAATAAAAGGCATCCAAATCGGCAAGGAAGAGGTCAAACTCTCACTCTTTGCAGATGATATGATACTTTATGTGGAAAACCCAAAGGACTCCACTCCAAAACTGCTAGCACTCATACAGGAATTCAGTCAAGTGTCAGGATATACAATCAATGCACAGAAATCAGTGGCATTTCTACACACCAAAAGCAAGACAGAAGAAATAGAAATTAAAGAGTCAGTCCCATTTACAATTGCACCCAAAACCATAAGATACCTAGGAATAAACCTAACCAAAGAGGCAAAGAATCTGTATTCAGAAAACTATAAAGTACTCATGAAAGAAATTGAGGAAGACACAAAGAAGTGGAAAAACATTCCATGCTCATGGATGGGTAGAATAAATATTGTGAAAATGTCTATGCTACCTAGAGCAATCTACACATTTAATGCAATCCCCAT
>LNAC01002093.1:12448-30625 GCA_002007465.1 Ailurus styani
TGCATATCAGATAAAGGGCTTGTATCCAAAATCTATAAAGAGCTTCTCAAACTCAACACCCATAAAACAAATAACCCAGTCAAGAAATGGGCAGAAGACATGATCAGATATGTCTCCAAAGAAGACATTCAAATGGCCAACAGACACATGAGAAAGTGCTCTATATCACTCGGCATCAGAAAAATCAAATCAAAACCACAGTAAGATACCACCTCAAACCAGTCAGAATGGCTAAAATCAACAATTCAGGATTTGACAGATGTTGGCGAGGATGCGGAGAAAGGGGAACCCTCCTATACTGTTGGCGGGAGTGCAAGCTGTTCAGCCACTCTGGAAAACAGTATGGAGGTTCCTCAAAAAGTTGAGAATAGAGCTACCCTATGCCCCAGCAATCACACTACTGGGTATTTACCCTAAAGATACAAAGGTAGTGATCCTCAGGGGCACATGTACCTGAATGTTTATAGCAGCAATGTCCAAAATAGCCGAACTAGGGAAAGAACCTAGATGTCCATCAACAGATGAATGGATAAAGAAGATGTGGTATATATATATATGCAATGGAATACTATGCAGCTATCAAAAGAAAAGAAATCTTGCTATTTGCATCAACGTAGATGGAACTACAGGGTATTATGCTGAGCGAAGTAAGTCAATCAGAGAAAGACAATTATCATATCATCTCTCTGATATGAGAAACTTGAGGGGCAGGGTGGGAGGTTGTGGGGGGTAGGGAGGGAAAAATAATGAAACCAGATGGGATCAAGGAGACAAACCATAGGAGACTCTTAATCTCATGAAACAAACTGAGGGTTACTGGGGGGTGGGAGGGTAGGGAAAGGGTGGATGGGTTATGGACATTGGGGAGGGTTTGTGCTATGGTGAGGGCTGTGAAATGTGTAAGCCTGATGATTCACAGACCTGTACCCCTTGGGCAAAGAATAAAAATAAAATTAAAAATAAAAATAAAAATAAAATTTAAAAAATGGTGAACCCACAATAAATGGGTTTTTTAAATTAAAAAAAAATTAAACCACAGACTCTTTATAAATCCAGAGAAAAATCCCAAGGTAAACCCTAGACACTTTTAAGGTCCTAATCCCCAAGCAGAGTACTAGAGCAGAGCACTCAGGTTACTCAGTACATGGACTCAAAATCATCTCAAGGAACTCACACTGCTCTCAGAGGCTCTAACCCTCTCCAGTCAACCTCACACCCACAGTATTCAATTCATATGTCTGTAGACTACAATCAGGAATTCCAAAATCCACTCCATAAGCCAAATATTTCCTTCAGAGGACAAATAATTACTTTAAACATTTCCACCCACAACTCAGACTTTACCTGGATCAGGTAAGCAAATTGCAGATCCCCCTCCAAGCAATTACAACCTCCAAAGGCCAATATTAGGCGTATCCAGAAAATACTCCAGGAAACTATAGTTCCTTTCCCCTAGGTCCCACACTTAGCTCAGGAGAACCCAGTACCACCACAGATGACCTTACACCAAGATCAGCAGTATCAACTCTGTTCAGGTATTTGTATATAGATAGGTCTACCTCACTACATCCCATCTTCACTTCAGGGGTCCCAAATTCATCTGACTATTTTCACAACATTTCAGTTGGCCCATGACTGACTGTACAATTAATTTAACTCAGGAAACCCCAGATCCACAAAAGGAGATCCCAGTTCTACCTCAGAGGGCCTGAGGCCCATTTAGCAAACCAAGACAATACTGCCAGACTTATTTGCCACACTTCTTTTAGGGGTTACATATAGATAGAGATCCTAGACTGACCTCAGAGCGGGTAGGCCCAGCTCAAGAGACCCAAGACTTATCTTAAGGCTACAGAGTCAGCTCAGGAATTCCAATACAATAACCCAGAATGCAGACCCACTCAGGGGCATTATATCAAGTCTGCGGACCCCAAGCCCATTTGTGGGGAAAAAATACTCAGTTGAAGAAAAAAGGCACATATATCAAGCACAGAATCAGCTCAGGCAACTCTGAGACAAGGTCCCAGAGTAACAGACCCAATTCAGTTACAGATCTAAGATAGTAGATTGACACCTAACATTGGTGACTGAAAACTTGGCTCCAGAAACTAAGACTTACCCTCAAGGGAGCCAGACTCAACTCAGTCATACACAGATAACACCACACAGCCACCTACAAAAGAACTCAGCCCCAGAGATGCCTAGGTAGCTCAGTCAGTTAAGCACCTGCTTTCAGTTCAGGTCATGACTCCAGGGTCCTGGGATCAAGTCCCACATTGGGCTCCTTGCTCAGCAGGGATCCTGCTTCTCCCTCTGCCTGCTGCCCGCTTGTGTGCTCTCTCTTTCTGACAGATAAATAAAACCTTAAAAAAAGTACTCAACCTCAGCTCTCACCCCAGACCCTCACCAATGTAACCAAATCCAGTATGGGAGACACCAGATCCACTTACAAAACTCCTGACAAACTTCACAGGATTCAAACTTACCTCCGAGGACATAAATAACATCAGGTGACCCCAGAATCATCTATGATGACCAAAAATGTGCTCAGGAGACTCTAATCACCCATAAGAGAATTAAGATTCAACTAAGAACCAGACTCAGTTCAGAAAACTCCAGATTCATCTTGGACACCTTAGATCCACTTCTGAGAAAACTGGCTTATCCTGAGGAGATCCAGTTCCATTTCTGGGACAGTAGTCCACTTTAGGGTTTGCAGGATCAGTTTGGTATGTCTCAGCCTCACTCTGGAATCTCTAAACCTATTCAAGAGACCAAGCCTCTGCCCAGAATACCACAGAAAGTACCATAGATGACACTAGGTCCATCATAAGCACTCCATCTGAGGGGGAACCTAGACAAATCTCCGCAGAACTAACTGCAGCTCAGGAGACCACAGACACACCTTAGTGTGCTCAGAATTAGTGCATATGTCCCCTGACAACAACCACATGTCCCAGAAATATCTCAGAAGAAAAGAGACCACATTGCTTCATTTGTTCCCTTATTTATCTTGAAAGACCTCAGACATGTCTCAGATGGCATGACTCTGCACCCTTAAGTTAGTTCTTGAGTACTTTGATCCACCTCATTAGTTCTACACCTACACAGGGACCCTAGGCCTCTAGGTTGTCTGAACTTTGGAGATCATGGAACCACTTTAGGATCCTAGTGCCCTTCAGAGTACCATGAATTATCTCAGAAGATCACAGACCTGTCTCAGAAGATATAAGATCCTCCTCAGAGGAGTACCAATCCAACTGAAGGTATTAATATGACTCAGGAGACACTACAGCTACCTCAGGCAGGTATTAAATGTGTATCAGTTAAATGCATATCAGTGGACCCCTGATTAACATCAGAGGATTCAGCTTAGTGTTACATAAATAAACCCAGACTAAACTGTGACTAAGCTTAGGACAACCCGTAAATACCTTAGATAGCCCCAGACCATATTAGGACACCAGATCGATCTCATTACACTAAGTGGCCACATACACAACTCAGGAGACTATGATTGAACTTTTGGGACCCTAGACCCATGTTAAAGTATAAAAGATCAGCTTAGACATCTCCTTAGAACAACCCAGTGATCCCATATCAATTCAAAGGACCTACACACAACTCAGACTTCTGTAGACAATACCCCAAGTTACCCCAAACCCAATTAAAGGGATTCAAATTCATACAAAAATACCCAGCATCCACCTCAATGGGTCACCACATCCTCTTCTGGAGACATAGACTCATCTTATGAATCCCCAGACAATACACCAAAAGTTCCATATCCACCTCAGACACCACAAATCCAACTCAAGAAGCCAAACCCAATCCAACTCAAGAAGACCAAAGTGAAGGTCTAGGACTCAGTTCACAAACCCAATATACACCTCAGATTGTTCAGACACAACCCAATATCATAACTGCATGGCACAAAGGGCCAATTCTTTCTTAATAGGCGATACAAATTCACTTCCTAGGAACGTTTTATCTTCCTCTTAGGGTTAAGACCACCATGATGAAGACCAAAACAATATTAAAGGGGGGAGACTAATAATTTGCTCTTTTTGGAATATGTATCTGTGAGGCAGCATTCATGGAGACACAGATCTAGGAACAAAGGAGATGGCAAGTGCCACTTCCCTCCCCTGCCCCACAGCATAAACACAGAGCCCCCTGTAGGAAGCAACAAAGCACCCAAACTGGCTGCCTAACTTGCACACACCAAGTCCCACATCATGTGCTGTGGTGGTCCTGCCCTCATCTCAAACTTTTTTTTTCCATCTAGTTGCCTCAGTACTAGCAAGGTGGGCCTCTTCCCAAGATCAGCACAAATTCCTTCCTATTCCGTATCTTCCAACCAAAGAGTTCTGGAGGGCCTCAATTCTGGTGGAAGTATTATCAATCAGGTATTATCTCACAAGCAGAAAAAATATATATAGTTAAATTGTGGTTAAAACTTACCACATTCAGGCCAGGAACCAAACACTGCCAAATGCAGGCAAGGAGAGCCTTGGCAGACAACTGGCCTGAAGGATAGAGCAGCCACAACACAGCAGCAGAACGTACACAGCAGGAACACTCCCTGAAGTGACAGGCCCTGGAAAATACCTTGTCTTAATAAAGCCATTATTCTCAGGGCCAAGAGACATAAAAGGCTTTTCTAATACAGAGGAGAAGAGAGAAATGTAGACAAAATGAGAAGCCAGAAAAATCTGTCCCAAATGAAAGAACAGAGCAAGGCCATTGCCATAAATCTAAGTGAAAGAGGTAACATGCCTCATGAAGAATTTAAAGCAACAATCATGAGGATACTCTCTGGGCTTGAAAAAGAATGAAAGACTTCATGGAGGTCCTTACCATGAAGATAAAACAGTTAAAAAAGAATCAGAGATGAAGAATACAATAAACAACACTGTAAACAGATTGGATTGAATAAACATAAAGATGGAGGAAGGAAAGGGACAAATAAATTATATAAAAGACAACGTTATAGAAATTAATGAAGCTGAACAAAAGAGGAAAAGAAAAATAACGGAACATGAGAATAGACTTAAGGAACACAGTGACTCCATCAAACATAATTAAATTTATATTATTGGAGTCCCAGAAAAAGACAAGAGAGAACAGGGGGCAGAAAATTTATTTGAGGAAATCATAGCTGAAGACTCCTTTAAAATGGCAAACAGACATTGAGATTCAGGAAGCACAGAAAATTCCCAGCAACATAAATAAAACATACAACACAGGGGCATCTGAGTGGCTTAGTCGGTTAAGTGTCCAACTCTTGATATCAGATCAGGTTATGGTTTCATGGGTTGTGAGGCTGATCTCCACATCAGGCTTCGTGGGAAGTCTGCTTAGGATTTTCTCTCCCTATCTGTCTTCCCCTCCCCACTTTTCAAATCAATCACTCAATCTTAATTTAAAAAAAAGCAGGCCAACACCAAGATAAGAAATCCATTCCAGTTACAATTGCATCCCATTTATAATTACAAACCCATTAGATAACTTGGAATAAACCTAACACTAGAGGTAAAAGATCTATACTCTGAAAACTATAAGCATTGATGAAAGAAACTGAAGATGACACAAGAAGTGGGAAAACATTCCATGCTCAAAGATTGGGAGAACAAATATTGTGAAAACATGTATACTACCTAAATCAATCAACATATATAAGACAATTGTTATAAAAATACCACCAGTATTTTTCACAGAGTGAGAACAAACACTCCTACACTTTGGATGAAACCACAGAAGATCCTGAATAGCCAAAGAAACTTCCAAAAGCAAGATAAAAAGCTCCTGCACAGCAAAGGAAATAGTCAACAAAACAAAGCAGCAATCCATGGAATGGGAGAAGATATTCGCAAATGACACTACAGACAAAGGGCTGATATCCAAGATCTATAAAGAACATCTCAAGCTCAATACCCAAAAAACAGAAAATCATGTCAAAAATGGGCAAAAAACATAAATAGACACTTCTTCAAAAAAGACATACAAATGGCCAAAAGACACATGAAAAAATGTTCATCATCACTAGCCATCATGGAAACTCAAATCAAAACCACATTGAGATACCATCTTACAGCAGTTAGAATGGCCAAAATCAACAGGACCGGAAACAACAAGTGTTGGAGAGGATGTGGAGAAAGGGGAACTCTCTTACACTGTTGATCGGAATGCAAGTTGATGCAGACACTTTGGAAAACAGTGTGGCAATTCCTCAAAAAATTAAAAATAGAGCTACCCTATGACCCTGCAATTACAGTACTTAATATTTACCCCAATGATACAGATGTAGTGAAAAGAAGGACCATATGTACCCCAATGTTCATAGCAGCAATGGCCACAATTGCCAAACTGTGGAAAGAGCTGAGATGTCCTTCAACAGATGAATGGATAAAGAAAATGTGGTCCATATATACAATGGAATATTATTCAGCCATCAGAAAGGATGAATACCCAACTTTTGTATCAACATGGACGGGTTTGGAGGAGACGATGCTGAGTGAAATAAGTCAAGCAGAGAAAGTCAATTATCATATGGTTTCACTTACTTGTGGAACATAGGAATAAAACGAAGGACTCTAAGGGAAGGAAAGGAAAATGAATTGGGGTAAATTGGAAGGGGAGATGAACCATGAGAGACTGTGGACTCTGAGAAACAAACTGAGGGTTATGGAGGGGAGGGCCTATAGGTGAGCCTGGAGGTGGGTATTAAGGAGGGAATGTATTGCATGGAGCACTGGGTGTGGTGCATAAACAATCAATCTTGGATCACTGAAAAAGAAGTTAAAAAAAAGAAAAGGAAAACTGAAGGCATCACAATCCAGACCTCAAGCTGTATTACAAAGCTGAAGTGATTATGAAAGAATGGTACTGGCACAAAAAGACATGTAGATCAATAGAATAAAACAGAAATCTCAAGAATGAATCTATAACTATACAGTTAATTACCCTTTAACAAAGCAGGAAAAAATATCCAATGGAAAACAGGCTCTTCAACAAATGGTGTTGGAAAAACTGGCCAGTCACATGCAAAATAATGTAACTGGACCATTTTCTTACACCATATACAAAAATAAATTCAAAATGGATTCAAAAGACCTGAATGTGAGACAGGAAACCATGACAATCCTAGAGAAGAACACAGGCAAGGACCTCAATGACATTGGCTGAAGCAACTTCTTTCTACGTATGTATCCTGAGGTGAGAGAAACAAAAGGAAAAAGAAGCTACTGGGATTTCATCAAAATAGAAATCTTCTGCACAGTGAAGGAAACGATCAAACTAAAACTCAACCAAGGTACACGTGGGTGTCTCTGTCAGTTAAGCCAGAACTTCATCTCAGGTCATGATCTCAGGATCCTGGGACGGAGTCCCACATCAGGCTCCCTGTTTAGTGGGGAGCCTGTTTCTCTCTCTCTGCCTGCCACTCCCCTGATTGTGCTCTCTCTCTCTCTGAAAAATAAATAAATAAAATTTAAAAAACAAGTTAACCTATGGAATAGGAGAAGATATTTTCAAATGACATACCTGATAAAGGGTTGGTATTCAAAATCCATAAAGAACTTTCCAAACTGAACACTCAAAAACCAAATAAGCAATTAAGAAATGGGTAGAAGACATGAATAGCTATTTCCCAAAAAAGATTTCCAAATGGCCAATAAGCATATGAAAATATGTTCAACATCACTCATCATCACGGAAAAACAAGTCAAAACTACAATGAGATACCACCTCACAGTAGTTAGAATGACTAAAATTTACCACACAGGGAACAACTGTTGTTGGCAAGAATGTGGAAAACCTCTTACACTTTTGTTCGGAATGCAAAGTAGTGCACTCTGAAAAACAGTGTGGAGGTTCCTCAAAATTTAAACATAGAACTACCCAATGATCAAATAATCACACTACTGGATATTTACCCAAGAATACAAAGACACTAATTCAAAGGGATACATGCATCCTGATGTTTATAGGATTATCAATAATAGCCAAATTTTGGAAGCAGCTCATATGCCCATCCACTGATAAACTGGTAAAGGAAACATGGTATATATACATACACACACATATGTGTAAATACACACAAATATGTGTATATACACACACACACAAAATGGAATATTAATCAGCCATTAAAAAAGAATGAAATATTGCTGTTTGCAATAATGTGGATATAAGTAGAGAGCATTAAGATAAGCAAAATAAGTCAGTCACATAAAAACAAATACCATGTGATTTCAGTCATATGTGAGTTTTGGTTTATGTGGTTTTTGAGTGTTCGGTTTGGTAAGTTCTTTATGGATTTTGAATAACAAAATGAGCTCAGGCCAAAATAAGTCAACCAGAGAAAGATAATTATCATATGATCTCTCTGATATGAGGAACTTGAGGGGCAGGGTGGGGGTCGTGGGGGTAGGGAGGGAAAAATAATGAAACAAGATTGGATGCGGAAGGAGACAAACCATAAGAGACTCCTAATCTCACAAAAAAAACTGAGGGTTACTGGGGGGTGGGGGGCAGGGATAGGGTGGATGGGTTATGGATATTGGGGAGGGTTTGTGCTATGGTGAGTGCTGTGAAAGGTATAAGCCTGATGATTCACAGACTTGTACCCGTGGGGCAAATAATAAAAAAAAAATGAGCTCAGGCAAAAAACAGAGAGAGAGTAAACCAAGCAACAGACACTTAACCATAGAGGACACATTGATGGTTATCAGAGGGGAGGTGGGTTAAATCAGTGATGGATGGGGGGTAAGTAGATTATTTTCTGAATCAGAGCACAGAAGATGAAGGGACTTCCATAAGTACCTTTCCAAAGGTAGTCCATAAGTAATATGCTGGAGCAGTGAACTCTTTTAGGTTTACTTGCAATCTCTTTTTTCTTTTCTTAAAAAGATTTTATTATTTATTTATTTATTTATTTGTTTGTTTGTTTGTTTGTTTGTTTGTTTGTTTGTTTGTTTGTTTGACAGAGAGCAGGACAAAGAGTGAGAGCACAAGCAGGCAGAGCAGCAGAGGCAGAGGGAGAAGAGAACTCCTTCTAAGCAGGGAGCCTAGTGTAAAGCAAGCAGGGCTTAATCCCAGGACCTTGGGATCATTACCTGTGCCAAAGGCAGAAGCATAACTGACTGAGTCAGCCATTCGCCTCCTCTTATTCTCTTTCTCTAAGGTCTCTTGAGAACAAGGTAAGCAACAAAGTTGAATTCCACAATTAGGTGGATTTCTATACTAACTTGTAGTTGTCACATGCTTTTGCAGATTTTTTTATAATCTAGAGCCTAGAAAATTTAAAACACAAGTCTAATGCCAAGAAAACTTAAAACACAAGTAAACAAGTGGTTAAAATAAGAAAAAAAGGCAGTCTGGTTAACGAGTTCACAGGAACTCATAGAATTAGTACAATAATAGATGGCAGTCCAATTAGCAGGCAGATACAATGTGCATGTTCATCTGAAATAAAACATCTTATTAGAAATTACCTAGGGATTCTAAGAATAATTGTCAATGTATTTGTATTTTAGAGTTTATCTGATTCCTCTAGGTGGTTGTTATCCCATCTAATTAGACACAGAAATTTCTAGAGGTTTTTTTTAGAACACATAGTCACAACTAAAGGTGAAATTATACTTAGGATTATCTGAGTATATTAGACAATATATAAATGCAGGGGTATGTACTTTGCTCCCCATAGTAAGAGTGAATCTTTATAGTATTTGTAAGTATTTGTATTGGCAAAGTAGTGTAACTGAAACTGCCTATATATCTGAACCGGCTCTTGGGTTGTATTACAGTACAAGTATTCACTGCTCTTTCTAAAAAGCACTGAGATTTATGGAGGTTACTTTCAAAGTCTAGAGAGAAAATATGAAGCCCCCTTCTAGTGCCAGCACAATGAATGTTTATAAATCTGGGATGGGTGTGAGCGATTGGGAAAAATGGAAGTTCCCAAAAGAATGTAACAGGAATCAGAAGTAGGACTGCGAGATTTTGCTCTGAATTGTGTAAAGGAATTCCACAGATTTGGCCATCTTTTAAGGGACAGAGGAATTATTACAGAGAAAGCTATTGTGAGCAGGAAGAGCCAGAGATAGTACAATGTAATTATCATTATGGGAAGCTAAATTTGCAATGGGAAAAATTACATGGATAGCAAAGATAATGCTGGAGTGAAAAGAGAAGAAAGAACAGCAAAGAAAGACAAAATGGATAATATTGGAGGGTAAGAGTCTCCTGAGGGGTATGGACTTGTGTTAGTACCTTAAGTGGAAGCCAAGCCCTTCTTGATGTCATCTGCTTAGTTCCAATTTCTGGGGAAAGCTGTTTATTTCATGGTGTTGCATGTCCTGGGCACTCAGTTTAAGGTCTCCAGCTGGAGTAGACTTCCACTTAGAGCAACTTCTATACCTTTTCAGTTAAGAAACATGAATCCAAAGAGTTTGGCAGCACTGTTAGGAGGATGAAGACTAAAAGTCCATTAGCATTTTGTTCTACAAAACAACATAAAACTGAAAAAAACCCACAAGCAAACTGCCTAATAAAATAATGCTCCAATGTTAGAATCCACAAGTAGCTCAAAATCGAGTAGGACAAGTCTTTTTTTTTTATTTTATTATTTTTTGAGAGAGAGGGAGAGAATGAGATGGGAGAAGTTCAGAGGGAGAAGCAGAGTCCCCATCTCCCCATGAGCTGGGAGCCCGATGTGGGACTCGATCCCGGGACTCCAGGATCATAACCTGAGCCAAAGGCAGTCACTTAACCAACTGAGCCACCCAGGTGCCAGAAAAAGTCTTTTTTTTAAAGGAAGGGATAAAGAGAGCTCACAGGAACCTACTGGAAGATAAGCAGATTGAGGAGTATGAAGCAAAATAGAGATGTTTTAATAGGAAATGTTTCTGAGCTGATACTCAGAATAGGCTGTTAGGAAATATGTCCTGACCTTGATATGTTAGTGCTTGACCAAAACTGGGGCAAGCCGAAGGTTAGACGACTCTGTGCAGGAGAAAAGCCTGATTATAGTTAACCAAGACAAGTACTTAGGTAAGTAATGGGAAACTGTAGGCATTTGGTTATCACATTACCAGAAGAAGACCTAAAAACATATGAACCTATAATTTCTAAAATATCATTAAATATAATGTGTACTCAAATTAATTTTTTTCTCATGAATGGCAAACATTTTAATGGTTTCTTTGAAATAAAATCCAAATAATAATTGAACATTGAGGGGCACCTAGGTGGCTCAGTTGTTAAGCGTCTGCCTTTGGCTCAGGTCAGGATCAAAGGGTCGTGGGATCGAGTCCAGCATTGGGCTCTCTGCTTTATGGGATGCCTGCTTTTCCCTCTTTCACTCCCCCTGCTTGTGTTCCCTCTCTTGTTATGTTTCTCTCTGTCAAATAAATAAATAAAATCTTTTAAAAAAAGAATTGAACATTGCTCTTAGTTTTTATACCTTTAAGAATCTTTAAAGGGGCACCTAGGTTCCTCAGTTGGTTGGGCATCTGCCTTCGGCTCAGGTCACGATCCCAGAGTCCTGGGATTGAATCCCACATTGGGCTGCATGCTCAGTAGGGAGCCTGCTTCTCCCTTTCTTCTGCCTGCAGTTACCCCTGCTTGTGTGCTCTCTATCAAATAAATAAAACCTTAAAAAAGAGTCTTTTAAAATAGCTTTCCCCTTCATTTCTTTTTTTTCTATTTATTTTTAAACCAGGTTGATTATCCAATATAATTCCCTGTAGTTTGAATTTTGTTTCTTGTATTTATTCATGTAATAACATTCAATATCTTCCTCCATTCACAATATTGTTTTTCAAAATCACTAGCAGACTATATTGCTTCTGCTTTATCATTTAATAACAATGCTATACTATATATCAGGTGTTCTTTTATCATTATGTACATAGTCTTTGATTATCACTGTTTTTCTATCCACTAAGTCATTTCATTTACCATAACTCAATAATCCTCTTTAATATACAATATTCTTTAAATTATTCTTGATTGCTGATTTTTTTGTATGTTGATATTTTTAAAAATCAAACTCTAAAAATCTGACCAGGGATGCAACAAACATGTGTGTCAATTATTACATATTTAATATTACACATAAAAACCATTAGGCATTAAAAACTACATGTATACATATATTTAGACATAATATATATATCCCACATAGAAATGTATATTTGTAAATACGTATACATACATATTAGGTGTATATATGTGACAATTTTAATATTTTCAGTCACTTTTTTCTAAAAGATTTCTTTATTTATTTTAATTTTATTTTTTAACATTTCATTTATTTATTTGACATAGCACAAGCATAGGGTGAGGGAGAATCATGCTCCCAGCTAAGCAGGGAGCCTGATGTGGGACTTGATTTCAGGACCCTGAGATCATTACCTGAGACGATGGCAGACGCTTAACTGGCTGAGCCACTCAGACAATCCTTTATTTTATTTTAGAGAGAGCACAACAGGAGTGATTATGAACTCAAATGAGGGGCGGTGTAGAGGGAAAGGGCCAAGAAGATCCCCACTAAGCAGGGAGCCCAACAAGAGGCTAGATCTTAAGATCCTGAGATCATGACCTGAGCTGAAATCAAGAGTTGGAAGCTAACCTGACTCAGATATCTAGGCACCCCCAGTTGCATCTTTAATATTATTTTCACATTATTTAAGGTCATACTGAAGGCACATTAGAATACTCATCTCCTCATACTCAAGTCATTCTTCATGTATTTCTAAGGATTTTTCAGTTTTCTTCTTCAAACAAGAAGAAATGTTTATAATGAGAATAAGAATTCATCAAAAAAAGAATAGTAGTTTCATAGTATAGTGGCAATAATCAAATGACATAACAAAGTTAATGCTGAGTGAAATAAGTTAAGCATAGAAAGTCAATTATCATAGGATGTCACTTATTGTGGAACATAAGGAACAAAATGTAGGACATTAGGAGAAGAAAAGGGAAAAGTGAATTGGGGTAAATTGGAAGGGGAGACAAAAGATGAGAGACTGGATTCTGAGAAACAAACTGAGGGTTATGGAGGGGAGGGGGTAGGGGGATGGGTGAGCCTGGTGGTGGGTATTGAGGAGGGCATGTACTGCATGGAGCATGGGGTGTGGTGCATAAACAATGAATCGTGGAACACTAAAAAAATAAAATTAAGTTAAAAAAAAGATGTGGAAAAAAGTAAATGACATTTTCTGTAATATCAAACAGAAAATATTTATTATGTTTTTACTTTTATTTTACTTTTGGGTCTGCAGTATTTATTTCTATTTAGAAAATGGTCCTCTTTCTAATTTATAATTTGTATTATCATTATAGTTCTTTTGCCTTATCTTTAGAGGAATGAATTGACATACTTAGCTTTTGTCACCTGAGTTCTATGAAAATCAAAATACTATGGAAATTGTATGTATGTGTGTTTACCTACATTTATAAGCAGTATAAATTTTTCAGACTATCACTTAGAATTCACTATGAATTCATTATCTCGGGATTTCTATTTCTTCTCAGATAATTCTTGACAAACTATGTTTTTTAAATCTTCTGTCATCTCATTTTCAAATGAGTTCCATTACTACATGAGGGCACCAAAGACCTCTTACAATTTTTTTTTTAAATTTCTTTCCATTGTTAATTTACTCTCCACTCCAGTCATACATGCGGGTGTTCTGTCATACTTTTCTACCCCCTTTCTAAGCCATATTTTTCGTGAAAGTATGTAATAATGATTCACTTTACACAAAACATCCAAAGAAGGCAATTCTTTTTAAAACATAGGTTTTTTTTTAGTTTCAGAGGTAGAATTTAGTAATTCATCGGTTACATTTAACACCCAGTGCTCATTACATCAAGTGCCCTCCTAAAAGCCAGTTTCCCCAACCCCTCACCCAGTTTCACCGTTACCCCAATACTTCATCCACCTCCCCTCCAGCAACCCTTAGTTTGCTTCCTAGATTTTAGCATTTCTTATGGCTTGCCTCCCTCTCAATTTTCATCTTATTTAGTTTTGGTAGTGTTTACCAGTCCCTAAAGAATGTGTTGCTTTTAGGCCTCCACTTAATAGAAAGGTAATTAATTATATAACTTCTACCCTTTCTTTTTTTAAAAAAAAAAGAAAATTTAGAAAAAAATTTTTTTTTAATTTTATTACATTTCAGGTATTGTGCTCAGGGGGTGCTCAGGACATCATTTAACTTTAACTCAATAGTCTTATTTGACAATACCATTATTATCTCTATTTTGCAGATTCAGTGAATTTAAGAGGTTAAGTATTTTATTCAATTTCACACAACTACTACATTTTGAAGCTTAGATTTTTCTTGGTAAACTACTTTAGAATGTTGTTAATCAACAGATGCACTCTATTTTGTAGACATTCATATTTCTGGTCAAAATTATTTCCACCTGGGTGTCTTTTGCCTTTAACATTGCATGCTTCTGTATATTTTCCCAGGCAAATCACATTTTATAATGTTCCCTTTTTTGTCTTCTTACACATTATTTTTAACAATGCCACACCTCTGTAAATGTTATCTCTGTCTAGGATATTCCTTAATTAGTATGTCTAAGGTTATTTTTTTAAGATTTTATTTTATTTTTTTGAGACAATATCAGTGAGGGAAGAGGGGCAGAGGGAGAGAAACAGGGAGAAGCAGACTGCCCACTCACAAGAGAGCCTGACGCACGACTCGATCCCAGGACCCTGGGATCATGATCTCAGCTGCACATAAGACACTTAACCTACTGAGATACACAGGTGCCCCATGTCTAATAAATTATAATCCATTTTCTCAAGTCTTGCTCAAAATACGTCTCAGTAAATTTTTACCATATATTTTTTAGCCATTTTCTTTAACAACAAAGTATCTGAGGACAGATCATTAGATTTAAATCATAATTTTTCTAGAGACATCCCTCAAACCGAAAAAGCTTTAAAGTTTTGTTTGTTTCCTCTCTTCTAAAATGAACACAACATTATAGGAGTTCTAAACATTAACTGGCTAAGACAATGTTCATAGATATTTTCTCTAAATAGCTAATCCTGATAATTGTTTACAAAATGACAGTCACTATTATGTGTGTTACTTTTTAAAAATAACTGGAGCATTTTTTCAACCTTTTAATGGCACATAACACATTGTATTACATCCATGTCTGCTTTCCCAATGAGGTACCTTCACTGGCTAATATATTAATTGTTCATCTGTATTAATTATCAATTGGTAGTGATATATTATTTAATTACTTGTAATATTACTTACGGCATTATTATTAAAATTCATTAATAAAATTCAATTCTCCAAGAAAGGGCACATATTAACTGTATAAAATGAAAGACTTAATTCTTAATTTTGACCTGGCTATGATAAAATTAATGTATTTCTCATAAGAATATAATACATACAGGGATAATAATGTTAGAATGGTTTACCAATCTGTCATTAAAAACAATTTTCTAAAATAATATTAGGTATGAAAATAACATTACCTTTCGTGATAATTTCATTGCTGGGTTATTTACCTGAAGGAAAAATACTGAAATGAGAAAATAAGATTTTAGTGCAGACATAAACAACAATATATTCATTATAATAACGTGCATAAAAATTATCAGCACCTCAAAATTTGAGAAATATAAAAATTGTCAGACATAGGTTTGTTAAAATAGATATGAGCACTGAAAATGGAAACTATAATATCATTTTTAAGTTTTAAATTTTGAAATAAATACAAATTATGTCTATGTAAAATGTGCTGAACAAATTATAGAGAATTTCACAAAAATAAGTTTTAGTTATATTCTGTAGTTATTTAAATGTATTTTCTCATGTTAGGTTGCGTTTTGCAAATGATCTCATAATAGGAATAATTTTATAATAAGAAAATATTATCAGTTAATAACTATTTTTTCAGGAATAGGAATATATTTTACCACATAGAATTATATATTAAGGATTGTGTTTATTATACAAAGTTTGAGGTCAGAAATATTGAGGTCAGGGATTTGCTGTTTTTCTTAATTTTAGAAGTTTTGGTCAAACATTATATGTATGCACTTACTGAGGATAATTGAGGATTACACTTTCAAATACATGTATTTCAAAGATAGTGAAGCTTTCGTTTATTGGTAAATACTGTTACTATTTTTATTCCTTTATTATATTTTTCATCATTCTTATTTTTTTCTTTTCAGTTTTAAAAAGTTACTAAATGCCACGTGAGAGTGCACTACCAATATCCGAGACAATGAGAAGTTACGGGTGATTATTTGAGAGTGAACATTTAGTTTCCCCTTTACCTGGATTACTTTAAAGTCACTGGAGAAAGTAAATAATAAAAGGGAATTAGAAAACACATTTTGCCTTTCAATCTTTTCTCAGGCTTTTCCATCAGCAGTTTCTCGGCTCACTCCTCTTCCGCATTGACCATCCTCCTCATTCCCTACTTCCTCTGCGGCTCATCAAACAGTCACATCCGGGTTTCTTAACGTGGTTAAAATAGTTTCGCGGTCGTTCGCGGCCCTTAGTTGAGCTCCTGGTCGCTTAGCGGAGGGTTGAGGTGAAACGTTAGAAAAGCTGGCGGAGAAAAGGTAATTAATTCGGGGTTTTGGGGTTTTAAGGCTGAAAGAGATATTTATCTCGAGAAAAATAGCTAACGCGTATGTTATGTCTTATAAATTGATAAACTGTGGTAACTCAGACTTTAATTTTCTCTCAGGTGTTTTTAGTAAATCTTAACACAAGCATAATGTAGTTAAATGTATGTGCGCATAGAATATTTAGACGAGTTGGCTGTCGTTTTTATTGGAAAGTATGTTTTCGCTTTTCTTTCTCTCGTCAATGTGTTTCTTCTGCCGCGGTGGAAAGCCGGTTAAGTTCTCCGGCTTTCTCCATGAATGGTGGGGAATGGGTTAAAAATGCATGGGTGTTATAGTTGGATCGAATTACGGTTATAGAGAACTCTATATTCAGGCTGAGAAGCTTTTTTAAATGACCTTATATACATATTTTTCTGTTTAACTTGGCTTTTCTCGTTAAATTATGGCGCGTCGTAGCGGTTTGTTTGTTGGACATATACCCGGGGCGCAATTTTGATTCATTTGCCTTTTTCTAAATGAGTTTTCTTTATGAATGAGGTGATAACTAAAAAATATATGCAAAATACTTAACCACCGTGAGTACAAACTTCTTTACTAATCAGACATCAAAATACTGACTTCTCGGAATCCTCAAATTTTTAGCGTCCAATAAAAGTCGCAATTGCTTTAACCAAAATTTGTTGAAGTCTTTAATTCAGTCAATGAAGGTTTAATTTGTACCTTAATTTTATGACTTGGCATTTTAGAAATCTTTCGCTAGAGATATTACCGTAAATAAGGGAAGACTATTTGATAGCTGACCAAGATAAATGAAAATAGATTTGGGTGCGGGAAAACCCCTAAATAAATTTAACATATTTATGTGCATTTAAGAAAACTTAAAATGTTAACTGTTAGATCCAGAAACTCGTTTGTTGCCTCTTAAAAAAAAAAAAAAAAACATACACTATGGGCGCCTGGGTGGCTCACCCTCTGTAGGTTAGGCATCTACTTTCAGCTCAGGTCTTGATGCCAGAGTCCTGGGATTGAGTTCTGCTTCGGGCTCCTTCTTCAGCCAGCAGCCTGCCTCTTCCTCTCCAATTTCCCTTGACTTGTGCTCCTTCTCTCCTGACCTCTACTTTTTCAAATAAGTAAATAAATTCTTACAAAATCCACACTGTTTTTTAAAAGCAAAGCCTGCATACTGCACCCAAAACAACTGTAGTAGCTTTCAAAACATAAGATTTTTATCAGATATGTGTAGATAGTGGAGGATGTTGTTGTTGTTAAGCCAGTGTGCATTTTGCCCTTTAGGTTACAAGTTTCTTTTCTTTCTAAGGGGTGAGGGACACGGAAAGGGGGAGAGAATCTTTTTTTTTAAGATTTTATTTAATTATTTGACAGAGAGACATTACAAGTAGGCAGAGGGAGAGGGGAAAGCAGGCTCCCCACGGAGCACGGAACCCGATGCGTGACTCGATCCCAGGACCCTGAGATCGTGACCTGAGCTGAAGGCAGAGGCTTTAACCCATTGAGCTGCCCAAGTGCCGCCCGAGCGCCGGGGCGGG
>LNAC01002093.1:30666-42556 GCA_002007465.1 Ailurus styani
GGAGGGGGGGAGGAGAAAGTTGGACAGGAAGGGGAGGGATTAGTCTTGATCCAAGGACCCTGAGATCATGACTTGGGAAATTAAGTGTCAGCATCATAAGCAATTTATTTTCGAGTAATCTCTATACCCAGTGTGGAGCTGGAACTCATGGCTGTGACACTGAGAGTTCAGTAGAGCATTCTCTATTGAAACAACCAGATACTCCAAAAGTTTCACTTTTAAGTAAGAAACAAAACAGAGTTTATGAATGGTGCTTCACTTAAATTTTACATATACTGTGTGATAAAATTACATTTTTTGGCTTATGATTTATTTTTTGCAATGTGTTTATGTTTTAAACCAGTTAACAGCAAAATGGTAAAACCAGATATACCTGGGAAGCTGTTTGTAGGAGGCCTCAGTTTCGAGACTAATGAAAAAACTCTTGAAGCAGCATTTGGGAAATATGGTAACGTAGAGGAAGGTAATGCTTAAGAGCAACACCTATGTAAATGTTCAACTAAACATACTAAACACATATATTTAAACAGTTAAGCTAAAATTCTTGTTTTTTAAATTTATTTGTGCACTTTTCCTTAATATTTTCTTTTCATATTGGAAAAGCACTAATAGCAATAAATGAAAGTGTCTACCTAGGAGTCTCTTACTATTGAGAATGGAAAAGAAGGAAGAGCAAACAAAGTATATATACTGTGGGGTAGGGCTTTGAAATGGGATAAGATAGGCTTTCTGAGGAGTTCTTCACTGTTAATTCTTAGCAACTCATGATGATGTAAAATGTTAAGTTTTTAAAATAACTTGTAATTCTTTTTACTATTATATACAGGACATTAGTTAAGTTAAAAAGGACTTAGAAAAAAATCACCAAAGTGTGGATTATTAATTTTCAAAATACTAAGAAAGTTTTTTTATGTAACATCAAATTAAAAAATTTTATGCACTACAGTTCTTTTGATGAAGGATCGGGAAACCAAAAAATCCAGAGGCTTTGCTTTTATTACATTTGAGAACACTGATGATGCTAAGGATGCTGCCAAATATATGAATGGGAAGGTAAATGAGTCTCTTAAATTTTTCTAGCTTTATTCTTCATTGAATACCATTTTTAGATTGTTTTTATTTTTTCTAATTTTTAAGGTGGTGTGATGTGTATTCCAAAATACTTTACTCATCAATCTTTGTCACAAAAATACTGGAGAGCATGGTTGGAAGGAGTTAAATGAACATTAGCTTTAGCAGTATATGTTAATGTATTTCTACATTAGTATTTCAGTATTTTTTTAGTTCTTTTTTGTTATGTTAATCACCATACAATACGTCATTAGTTTTTGATGTAGTGTTCCAAGACTCATTGTTTTTATAGCACACCCAGAGCTCCATGCAATATGTGCCCCACTTGAACAGTTTTCTCATTTTTATTTTTTGTTCTCTAGAATTGAGTGCCTATATGAGTGTAAAGGTTCTGCTCAAGTATTAATTTTTCAAGAATTGTTTTCCCCCAAAAACAGAAATTAATCTTTCCTATTTGTCTTCCTAGGCTTTTATACTACAGAAACACTTCTGTGAATTTCAATAGATTTTTATAAACACTTTCTTTCTTTTGCTGTATTATTTTTGTGCAGGTTGAGCAGAACCTTTACATTCATATAAACATTCAATTCTTGAGGATAGAAAATAATAATGAGTAAACTGTTGAAGTGGAGGTTAAAATAATTATTTGGTCACCTGCACATAAGTTTGTTCTCAGGTTTTATTCTGTAATAAGTAATTTTTATGAAATTGATAAGTGATTATTTTACTGTAGTGGTTGAGGTTTATTTTGATCCAGTCTTTACTGATGAATAAAGCAGATAGTCTTTTTCTTTCTGGATCTTAAAGTCAGTAATTATGTGTCTCCTATATACTTTGAAGTTTTTCAGTTATTCTGTTAAAAAACTAAATACTTTAGTGCATTCCAGGTCATTCCATTCTAGAATTTTTGGATTCTTTGTTTCTTAGATTATCCTAATCTATTTTATGGCTTTATCATTTTTTAAGCTCTGCCCAGCATTTTTTGGACATGTCAAGACCTGGGTCAGGCTGAGAAATAGCATTTTTTGTCTTCAAAAACTCAAGTTGAATATTTATTCTAAAATTTTATTTTTTTCTTATTTTATATTGTAGGTGTTATCTTTTTATATTCATTATACTATAAATTGAGTTTATTTTTAACTTCAGTTTTTAATGTTATTTTCTGTTGTGTTATGTTAATTAAGCTCATTTTTAAATTATTTGCAGGACTTTTTAAGTTCACATACTGTGGAATACATGTTTTCTTTTCCCTTGTAGATTATGTTTCTGGTACAAACCAGGCTCTCACTACATACAGACCTTTTTATTTTGACTTTATATTTTATGACTACTAGCTTGGAGAATTTGGGTTGGCTAAGGATTTTGTGTTATGTATGGAGGTAAATTAGACTTATTTAAAACAATTGATGATTCTTTTGTTTTTTGGTTTTTAAGGACAAGGACATGAGTTTGTATAGACTTTTTTTCTAAATTCTTTCTTTCAGCAGAATTTTATTGAGTACTTATTATGTGTTAACCTTTGATAAAGCAAATGAGTAATGGCTGTAAATCAGAATATTTTCTTGTATTTGAGGGTGAAAGCTAAAGACTGTATAAATAAAAATAAAAGTTTTGTATGTATAAGAACTTTGTAAGAAATAAAACTTGTAAATTTAGTTAGAATGTGTAGGGGTAGTGGACATTTTAAAAAATCATGTTGGCCCCTGTGAAAGATAAACCATTCTGAAATTATTGGGAGATTAAGAAATGTAATCATCTTTGAAAAATGAAAATAATGAAGTACTATATTAAAAAGTTGCTTTCTATGGACATATTTAAAGCAAAGCTGAGTAAGAATGGAGTATGGCAAAACGTTAAAGACTAAATAAGTGTTCTATTAAAAAAAAGCAAGAAACATTACAACTACAGTACATAACAGCTGCAATCAAATTAAATTTCCTTTTAATTTTTAGCAGAACAAATACTAAAAAGTAATACAGAATATAAACAGTCATTTTGAATAAGTAATAGTAAATTTAAATGACAGTACACATGGATTGATACCTTTAGTATACTGGAAATTTTAAATAATAGAAATAACAAAGATGGGGATTGTATAGCTCAGTGTTAAGTGACTGCCTTTAGCTCAGGTCATGATCCCACGTCCTGGGAGTCCCAAAACACACTCTTCGCTTAGCAGGGATCCTGCTTCTCCCTCTACCTCTCATGAATAAAGTATTTTAAAAAGAGAGAAATAGAAAAATGAAGCTAGTTATACATTACAAAATGTATATTTTCATGAAATGTGAGAGCTGTTAATTCTTTCTGATGCGAGATACAGGTTTTAATAACCAATACATATATTTTGGTATTGATGGCTTAATGGAAGGCAGTTATTAGTTAAATGTCTCATATTTGGCATAGGAAGGACCTTATGATTATTTTCTTTACTTGAACTTGATTTTAGTTTCATTAATGAGTAGATTTGTAAAATTTGTTAAATTGGTGTATGTTATTGATATTATATTTAATCTCTTTAGTCTTTGGATGGAAGAGCAATTAAAGTGGAGCAAGTCAAAAAACCATCTTTTGATAGTGGTGGAAGACGGAAGCCACCACCTCCTCCAAGAAACAGAGACCATCCAACAAGTGTGAGATATGAAAGAGGAGGAAGTGGAGGCTCAAGAGGACGTTCCTCACGTGCAGGACACTTGGGTAATGTTTTAAAATATAAGACTGCAAACATAGGACTGGAAAACACTAAGTTTGTATGGAAATACCTCATTTGGGGAAATATATAAGAGAAGTTCCTGGAGCTTTCTTTAGATTTTGGAAGATGTTAGAAAAAGATTTAAAACTACTGCTTTACAAATACATATGTATCTTTGTTGTGTGTATTGGAGGGAAACTGAATCATTGAAAATGGTGTTTACAGACTTTTCAGAGAAGATTTTTTTTTGTCCTGTTTAGAAACAATTTTGTTTTTATTCACTAAACTAATCTTAAGAAATTTTCCCTATTTCTGCCTTGTGTAAGAATATTCCATTTTTTTTACCTATGACAGTATAAAGGAATGAGACTATAAACATTTTTCTAGTCTAGAAAGTAAAATTATTCTTAATGATTTAATATGCATTTCTTAAAATACCAGTAAAATTGAACATAACAATTTTGTTGACTGTTATTAAAGTGCATTATAAGAATTGTATGCTAACTTACTCTTTTAGATAATGAATTTTGATGCATCTTTCCCCTTTATATTTTTAAAAATACTTTGATTTGTGCCTATGTGTTATGATTTTTAAAGTAGTTTTCTTGACATCAGGGTTACTTGAGCAATTATTTACCATTTTTCTCTGTCCCTTCAGTTTTTACCAAATGTGTTTCTTTAATGGGAGTATAAAATGCTCTTGAGTTTTTCTAAGTTTTCCAAACGAATTTTCAGTCTTTGATTTATATCACGTAAGAAAACAGTGTTAGTTTCTGCAAATATGAATACTTAAGACCATAGTATTATTTAGTAAAGATTTTTGTAAAGATTTTTATTTATTTATTTGACAGAGAGAGAGATCACAAGTAGGCAGAGAGAGAAGAGGAAGCAGCCTCCCTGCTAAGCAGAGAGCCCGATTCAGGACTTGATCCCAGGACCCTGTGTTTATGACCTAAGCCGAAGGCAGAGGCTTAACTCACTGAGCCACCCAGGCGCCCCTGTTTAGTAAAGATGTTTAAACAATGGTTGAAACTTAATTGGATAGGGAGATGAATCAGGAGAGATTGTAGGCTCCAAGAAACAAACTGAGGGTTTTTGAAGGGAGGGGGTGGGTGGTTGGGTGAACCTTGCGGTGGGTATTAAGGAGGGCATGTATGACATGACATAAAAAATTTAAAAATGTTGATCGTACTTTACTAAAAAGATTTTATTTAAACACAGATGATGGAGAATATACTCTTAACCTCAATGTGAGTTCTTCCAAGGGACCCTTTCCAGTTAAAAGAGGTCCATCTTCAAGAAGTG
The DNA here is from genome assembly GCA_002007465.1 of Ailurus styani. Lineage (NCBI taxonomy): Eukaryota > Metazoa > Chordata > Mammalia > Carnivora > Ailuridae > Ailurus > Ailurus styani. Next base: position 35,732 of record LNAC01002093.1, read on the forward strand.
GAGGTCCTGCTCCTAAAAGATCTGCTCCTTCTGCTCCCAGGCACAGCAGCAGAGGGATTGGAGGTAGAGGTAAATGCTGTGAATTACAAAGACAGTAGTTTCTTGTGAATGAAAATCAGCTTTTTAAGAAGCAAAATGGAAAGAAAGTACACGGACATATTTTTTGATCACTGTTTATTTTGGTTATGACCTAATTCTTCAGCTTCTAATTTTAGATGCAGGAGATGACTAACACAGTGTTAAAACACTGTGTTTCCTATTAAACTAAATTCACATTTGCTATAGAACACCTCTTCATTTTTTAACATTTCCTGCTAACATGCTTTTGTCATGTGGGTTTCTTGTATGATTTCAAGATCAAGATTTTCTTGAAAATTACAATGTCCTGTGAGAGACTATTCTGACATGTAGTATAGTTGGACTGTATATTTTGATCACCTGGTTTCTGTTAGTTATTAATTAGTTTCAAACAGTAAATGCAACTTGCCATGATTGTTTTTTCTTTCTATGTTTGGACCATGATGGTGCTTTACTAGAAAAATTCTGTTTGTATTTAGAAGTTTTTTACCTGCTGGTAGTAATTTGAAGATTATGTGAAATTTACATAGGGAGAGAAGATACCAGAAGATAAGACATTCAGGAATATGTAAAAAGCGGACAAAAATAATCATAAGTAGTATCTTAAGGAAGAAATCTTTAAGAATTGTGCAAAGAAATGTTTTGAATTTTTCTTTTTTATAAAAGTTACTGGGATACTTATTTAAGAATTTTTAAATTAAAGGTCCACAATCACGTGGAAGAGAAAATTATAGAGGTCCTTCATGCAAAGAGCCAGTGTCTTCCCGGAGAAATGACTATATTTCACCAAGAGATGATGGTCACAATACCAAAGATAGGTAAATGAAAACAAAGTATATAAACTGTTAAGTCATAGTGGATTTTTTTGCTGTTGAAGTGAAATTCATTAAATATTTTAAAGTTAATAATTCAGTAACAGTACATTTATCGTGTTAAACAGTTACCATCTTCATGTAGTTCCAAAATATTCCAAAGCGTTATCCCCAGATAACACTTAATGTTACCCCCACCTGCTTCCAGGGCCTAACAAACACCTATGTTCAGTCTCTGGATTTACCTATTCTGCATAGATCATACAAATGCAGTCAAACCATTGTAACGTTTTGTGTTGGGCTGCTTTAACACAAATTTTTTTAAGAAACATGCATGTTGTAGCATAAATCCTTATTATGTATTTTTATGGGTTTTTATATTCCACTGTAGATGCAATTAACACGGTCTGGGATATTTACATCATAGTACAGTTGTGATCTACAAATATTTGAATACCTGTTTTCAGTTCTTTTGGGGATATACTTAGGTGTAGAGTTTTGGTGTTCTGTTGTAATTCTGTGATTTTTTTAAGGAATCACCAGCCTTTCCTACAGGTACTGCACTATTTTACATTTTTACTATCAGTGTGCAGATTCTAATTTCTTTACATTGTTAACATTTAATATTTCCTGTTTTTTTAAATATAGCCAACGTAATAGGTGTGATAAAACAGTGACTGGTTTGTGTTTTGATTTGTATTTCTAGTGACTGAGCATCTTTTAATGTACTTGTTGCCCATTTGTATTATCTTCCTTAGAGAAAAGTGTATTCAAGTCTGCCAAATGTTTTATTTTTTATTGTCAGAGTTTGAGTGTGTGTGTGTGTGTGTTTTCCGGTTATAAGAAACTGCATTTTAAAGATTTGCTGCTTTTATTTAAGTTATTCCAGGAGAGATTATCCAAGTTCCCGAGACACCAAGGACTGTGCTCCACCATCTAGAGACTACGCTTACCGTTACCATGGCCATTCAAGTTCTTGGGATGAACATTACTCTAGAGGATATAGGTACTATGAAAATTTAAATTTTTATCAGATAGATGCTTGCAGTTCTTGTTATATGAGTGCCTTTTTTTTTAATTTAGTGATCGTGATGGCTATGGTGGTGGTCTCAATAGAGATTATTCTAAACATTCAAGTGGAGGCTCTTACAGAAAGACATATGACAGTTATGGTAAGGGTCCAATTGTTACTGACTACTCATGCCATTAGATTTAACAGTCCAGATTGTTGGGTATATATTGTTACTTTTAATTCCACAAGGCAAAACTACACTATGGCCTTTTATTAGCTTGAAGACTTTTGAATTACTTTTTTATTGTCCATAACAGGTTGCTTTTGAGGGTAAATTGATAGCCTCATCAAAAACATTTGCCATTTTTAAAGCACAGGAAAAATATGAAGGTCACAATTTCAGCCCCTTTTCAGAAACTGTGACAAACATTTACCTCAAATTATTTAACTTAAAACATGCTTCATTTACATTTTCTTTTAAAATTAAAATACCCTATTTTAGTGCAGCATGTCTTTTCAGCAGAGGCAGATAAAAACATATTTCCTCCAAATATTTAGTACTTAAACTATGAGCGTGATGTAATGATGCCACAAAAAATTGTAGTTAGTTTTTTTACTTGATCATTGACCTTACAGGTGGCTCCCGTGGTGCACCGCCAGCACGTGGACCCCCTCTGAGTTACAGCGGAAGGAGTCGCTATGATGATTATAGCAGCACACGTGATGGATATGGTGGAGGTCGGGAAAGTTACTCAAGCAGCCGGAGTGATCTCTATATAAGTCGTGAGCGTGGTGGCAGACAAGAACAAGGATTTCCACCCTCTGTGGATAGGGTGTACCCTTCTTCTCGTGAATCATATGGTAGCTCAAGATGGGGAGCTTCCAGATAAGATCGTGGGGGAAACCGATCTGAAAAAGGAGGCCATAGCAGGTATTAAAAAATAAGTTCTCTACCAATTATTTGTTAAAGAAAAAATTTAACTACTACTTTTTTTCTGTTATTCTAGTACTAATAAAAGAAAAACATTAATATGGGGAAAGGCATGTGTTAATTTGCCCTCCATGAATTTTTGGATAAGATGAAAAAGTATCCAAAGTAATTTCACAGTTAATGTTAATTCATGAAAACTAGATAAGCTGTTTGAATGTAATGTCTGCATTGTTAAAATTTTCAGAATAAAAAATTTTATGAAATGGTATTGCTTGTCTAATTTTATTACTGAATTAAAAAAGTAAAAGCAAAAGAAAAAAACAGGAAAACAAATTTCTATGTAAGGTGAATTGCACTGTCTGCCTAAAATTTCCTGTGTCTGAATGTTAATACATACAGTTATGAAGCAGTATGTTACTTCTCCACAGCAAGGTGTGCCTATTTTCCATTTGTCCCATTATGTGTTGTTCTTTGTAAACTTAAATGTATAAAGGATTTGTTAAATCTCCAAAAGGGCTACAAAAGAATGTGTTTGCCTCTTTACTCTAAAGTCCTCCTAAAGGAATGGTGTAAACTGAAAGAAAAATTAGATACAGCAGGATACAAAAGTTTAAGAAATAAAAAAAATTAAGCATCTGTTTCTTACCCAGTTTAAAGCAGGAAATGACCAGAGTGGGAATAATGGTAATGAAACCAGTTTTCCACCCATATCAAAACTTGAGCCAGTTAATTTTATAAAGAATTAGGATTTAATGAAATAAGTGCTCCTAGATTTCAAGGTATTGGTAAACAAATTTTTATCTTTGGAATTACTCATTAACTATCTTGGGACTATTTAAAGATGTAACTCAAAGGCTTCATAGGCGCTCTTAGAAACATGGAGTTATCAGTAAAATTAGGTGAAAATCATGGATAGAAATTTTAAAAATTCATTTATTTTTGGAAGTTGAGTGTCTAAAATCCTTGATAAGCCTGCCAAATTGACTTTGGAAAGTTACTGGAAAACTGCATTTTTTTAACGAAAAGCATAAGGGAAAATACATACTGGAGCATCAGAGGTTTAACTAAATAAAAATCTATGATACTGAAATGGTAAAAGAGGACTAAATGGAAAAGCAAACCCAAATTTTGGAATAAAAGGAAAACTGAACACATCACTTTCACAAGTACCTCCAAATGTTTAACATTTAATGACTCTTAAAAATAACAGACTAAGGGCACCTGCATGGCTCAGGTGGTTAGACATCTCCGTTTGACTCAGGTCATGATCTCAGGGTCCTGGGATCCATCCCTGCATCAGGTTGCCTGTTCAGCCAGGAGTCTGTTTCTCCCCTTGCCTCTCTCTCTGCCCATCCCCCATGCTTGTGCTAGCATACGCATGCACAAGCTATCATTTTCTTTCAAATAGTTGTTAAAAATACAAATCTTACAAGGAAGAAGGATTACTTTTCATGAGTAAATGTTGGTGAAGATCAGCAAGAGGAATACTTGAATAGTTAATTTGAAAAGCTTAACCACAAATAGGATAAAAGTATTATTCAAAGGTACCATTGCATTGCCAACCTTGTATATTTGATATTTTTACTGTTAGGAAGATGTTTTCATTCACCAATGCTGTAGGATTATGAAGATTAACAAAAAGGGTACAAAATTCCCAGCACTCTTGTCTAACAGTGGGGGCACAAGAAATAGCATCTGTGATATTCTGATCTGGGGCTTTAAACTCCAGATATTGACAAGAAGTTTTCATTTTGGTAATGTAAGTTATGTGGGAAATGAGAGTAATAACCCGAAAGATAAAATTTCTCCTCCACTCTGTAACAAGTCAGAATAGATGCTGAATGAAAACTCGTAGCCAGAGCTGAAAGCCTATCCCCTTCAAGTTTTCATAGGAACATAATTCTCAGGGAATATTTAATTTACCTGTAATCCAGAGTAGAAATTTACTTAAATTGGACTTTAAAATTTTTTTCTCTATACATTTTATGGGACTAACAGAAGTTGTTTTATTGTTTTTGAGTCAGTCCTACATACACTTTACAGTAGCTGGCTTTGAAAAATAGCAAACATAAATTCCTAATTGAAAAACTTGAGCCAAAGTTAAGTGATTATGTCCTGTTGTTGACTCGTCATTAAAACTGGTTTGTTATCTTAAAGCATATTAAGCTGCCCTTAGAAACTGGAAACAAGGCCACATCAAGTTTTCTGTGTTTATTGATTCAGAAGTCAATGTACATGATCTTTTGTAGGTGCTAAACATAACAGCAGGAATCTTTTTCTTAGGGGATCCCATACATAACGACCTTTTTTTTTTGCTACTAATTTTATCAATTCATTTATTAGACCAGCCAAAGAACCTAGAGGAACTAAGGAACAATTTCTTCATCTCCATGGAATCATACATTTGTCTTTTTATACCTGGCCTATTTCACTTAGTAAAATGTTTTCAAGATTACCATGTTACAAGATATGTCTGAATTCCCTTTCTTTTGAAGGTCAAATGACATTCATTTTATCACTTCAAGAGCATTTGGGTTGTTTAGATATTTTGGCTATAGGAATAATGTTGCTATAATATAGAAGTTTCTGTCTGGTTCAGTCTCTGTTTTTAGTTCTTTTGGGGATATACCCTACAAGTGGGACCATTCAGAGATTAAAAAAATTGGTCATGTAGCTCAGCACGTCTATGTCTTGGTCACCCATCATGGCTGCTATCTGGGGGTGATTTCAGGATCTGCCTTGGGTCGAGAAGCCTCGATGTCAGGGGCTCCTGAAAGAGAAACACAAAACCCATCCCTTGCCCTCTGAGAGAAGAGACCTGAAAGGGACATGTGCAGAAATACTAGGCACTGAAACCCACACAGCCTCCTTAGCTTCTTCCCTTTCATCACACCTGATCCACTCTGGAGAAGACCTCAGCTTCTAGTACCAGTGGGGCCAAGCCTGACAGTGTCCAACAGGGCAAGGCCAAGGCCAAGGCACTGATTGCTCTCTGCTCCTACATCCATCTGGCCTGTGTGAGTGGCCTGCAGGCGGTCACCACTTTGGATGTCTGAATGTGTTCAGTCCCACTCTCATGGCTGGGTTGGCTTGTGGGCTACCTGAAGCCGTGAGCCTTTGAGGGGCCTTCTGTGCCCCGAACGGGGCCGCTCCACTCACGTGGAGCAGGGATGCTTATCCAAGGCTCAAAGGGGAGCAGCTGGAGACATCGGGGAGACAGGGAAAAGAGTGGGGTGGGAGCAGGGTGGTGAAAGGATCAGAGACCCCCAAAATGGGAAGGGACACCGAGGGACAGCAAAGAGGAGAGTGGGAGAGGGCGGGGTGGGGTATGGAGAAGGAAAGGCCAGGAGGGAAGAAAGGTGACCGTGGGCACCTAGGACAAAGGACTCTGGGTAGGAGAGTAGGGTCTGTGGAGACAGAGTTGGGAGCATCCCCGGCAGCATGTCTGGGTTCCTGGGGTCTGGAGAAGCCTGGTGGCCTGCTGACTGAATTTCAAAGCCCACGTGCAGATGAAACTGTGGGTCTTCGCTGAACTCCTTGGAAAAAGACACAGGCCTCGTAGGACAAAGAAGGGGGCAGGCAGCCTCTCCACCTGCATCGTGGACACAGGAAATTGTTCCCTTCCAAAATGGGCTCGGCATCAGGAGTGCTCTGGGCTACACACATTGTTGAAGTCAGTTGACACGTGTCCCGTAGCCCCCCGAAGAGCGTTGGGCGTACTGCAGCCCCAAAGCATTGGCTGGACGGCTCTGCTCAGGCACCGCTGCACAGGCCTTGACCCCTGCCATTACGCCCAGCGCCCACCCCGGCCTCCTCTACTGCAAATTCTAGGGATGGGAGCCCACCTCTGGGGGAACTGGGGCCAGACAGACAGCACTCCTGCCTCTGCCCATGACCCTGCACTCCGGCTGCCATCCAAACAGTGCTCCGACACAGCAGCCAAACCCGACCAGCAGGAGGAAGGATACAGCCTGGGCCCAGAATCCAGGGAT
>LNAC01002094.1:2809-41802 GCA_002007465.1 Ailurus styani
GGTCAAACACGTCTCTGATAGTTGCAGTACAATGAAAGATGGAAGTATTACTGGAGCGTCGGGTACCAGCTGTCATTGGAAAGACGTCATTGGAAAGTCCCTGCTCAGTGCAGCTGAAAACTCAAGCTTTGGAATCCACCAGACTGAAGGGTGAGTCCTGGCAGGAGCAGGCCCCTTCATTTCCTGAAGTTCAGTTTCCTTCTGTTGAGTAAAGGTCATAGCATGCATGTCGTAAGCTCTGGGAAGGTTACCACGAGATACGGTACAGAGTTAATCGCTTAGCACCATTTGAGTCTCTGCGCACCATCTTTCTCTTCCATGCCTAAGTAATGGTGGACAAAAGACGTCGCCTCAGGGCTGCTAACTGGCTATCAACAGTGGGAGACTCTATCTCCATCAAACTCTGGACCCAAGTACACAACTGCCTAACAGACACATTCATCTTACTGTTTTTCAGAATACTCAAGTTCGGTATGCCCCAACCTGCCAAAGACCCTTCTGTCCTCAGATATCCCACTCTGTCCACAGAGGCATTATTTATTCAGACACTCAAGCAAAATGCCTGAGCTCCACTGAGTTCCTTCCTCAACGCACTTCCCCCTCAAATGGCATTCTCACTCACACCCCTGCTTTGAGCTGTGTTCTCTCCCTAGATGACCAGACAGCGGCTTCCAGGTGGCTCCTGTTGGAACACATTGAGTAAGGTGGCACAGGGTACTGCATTAAATAAACAAAACTGTGGTTTTCACAACTTGGTATGGAGAGTACTGGTAGGTTAACCACAAAGGAAATAAATTATGGTTTGTTGCTAGCCTCCAAATAGAGATACATTCCGAAAAAAAAAAAAAAGAAGAAGGGAGAGGGGGGAGCTAAAGAAACCATTTATTTCACTCAAGGGTGATGTTTACAACAGGAATCATAAAATAGGTAACGCTCCTCTACCTCTCCAGCGAATGATTTGAACAGAGCGAACTGCAAAGAGAGTGGGCTTCACCTCCCAGTAGGGCTTATGCAGAGATTTTAATGAATTCTTTAATTCCAATAATTCAACCTGAAAGCAGATCCTTTCACTTTTCCGTTAACAGCACAGTCCGTGCCCAGAAAGTGTATTCCCCTCGGTGTTACTAACGTTTTTAATGGAGTAAAAGTGGAGAACAGAAGCGAGCAATTTGGAACACACTAGCATGTAACAGAACTTCTTGGGTTCATTTGCTTTTCAGGATGTATAAAGATATATTTTCGTTAATTAAAAAAATGATTTTATCAAGGTATGATTGACACACAAGAAAACTATACGTATTTAATATATATGACTCCACAAAACCATCACTACAATCTATACCATAAACATAGCCATCTCCTCCAGAAGTTTCCTCCCGCCTTCTTTATTGATTATTGTTATTATGTATATGTGAGAAGGTCACTTAATATGAGATTTACCCTCTTAGTACATTTTTGAGTATATGATAGGATGTAATTAATTGCAGGCAAAACGTTTTACAATAGATCTCAAGCACTTATTTATCTCATATGACTAAAACTTTGTACCCTTTGACTAATAACTTCCTATTTCCCCTACCCACCCCCACAGCCCCTGGCAACGATCATTCGACTCTGCTTCTGTGAATTTGACTCTTTAAAATTCCTCATATAAGCAATATGTAGTATTTGTCCTTCTGTGTGTGGCTAATTTGGCTTAGCAGAATGTCTTCTGGGCTCATCCATGTTGTCACAAGTGGCCAGATTTCTTTCTTCTGTAAGGTTGACCAATATTCCATTGTATGGATATATCACATTTTCTTTGTCCATTCATTCTTTGTTGGACATTGATGTTATTCCATAAAGCTTCCATGTAAATCTTCCACTTGTTACATGTAACAGGTCCAAGACTGATCTCTTAAGATGATCCTATCTTCAAGCCTGGTCTTCACTTGATCTCTGTTCTTTCTGTCTTATATCTGTGTTGGCCCATGTGATCAAACTATAAAACCAGAGAGCCTTTTATTTTTTAAGGTTTTTTATTTATTTATTTGACAGAGAGAGAGAGATCACAAGTAGGCAGAGAGNAAACCAGAGAGCCTTTTATTTTTTAAGGTTTTTTATTTATTTATTTGACAGAGAGAGAGAGAGATTACAAGTAGGCAGAGAGGCAGGCAGAGAGAGAGGAGGAAGCAGGCTCCCTGCTGAGCAGAGAGCCCAATGCGGGGCTCAGTCCCAGGATCCTGAGTTCATGACCTGAGCTGAAGGCAGAGGCTTTAACCCACTGAGCCATCCAGGTGCCACCCAGAGAGTTTTTTTGACACCACTCCATACCCCCATGTACTTCAGTGTGCAGATTCTACCTTCCAAACATGCCTTGGATTTGCCCACTTACCTCTGTCTTTCCTACTACCTCACTCAGTCTAAGCCACCACCACCATCTCTCCATTAGTACTGAAATACGCCACTCCTTTTTCTCTGCACCCTGCTTTCACTCCGTTGTATCAATTCTATGCACAGCCACCTAAGTGATATTTTGAGATATCATTCCTTTTATTCCAGACCTCTGCTTAAATTCCTTTAGGGTATAAACAAACCTGATTGCACTTAAATTCCAGATCCTCGTGGGACCCATGAGGCCCACATAACCCATGCGACGCCAGCTTTTCAATCACCTGTTCTCTGGCTCTCTGACTATGAGTCAGGGATAGGAGCTTCCTTCCCCACTGATGTCTTTACCACTTCAGTGCACGCCGATGTTCCAGACTCCTGATATCCTCCTTGCTGGCCCTCCACGGCTGGCCCTTCTCATCCATCCTACCTCAGCCTACACATCACTTCCTCCAAGAATTCAGCCACAACCACCGCGTATAGGCAGGTATTTAGCAGAGGACAATCTCCCCCACTTGTTTCCTTCATAGCCTTTATCACAAGGTACATGCTTCCTGAATTTTTCCTTGCTGTCCCTTCTCCTTGGTACCTTGTGAGCTCCATCATGGCATTAAGTACGTGTGCTTCATTTATCCAACTATGTGACTTACAGAGTCTCTGCCACTTGAGGGGCACTCAGCATATATCTCAGGAACTACTTACTGGCTTACTGAATGAATGAATAAATGTCCCCCATTAGTTTTGAAAGCTAGCTGCTCTTAAAAAATTAAAGCCTTTATTCGATGAAAGTTTATTTCGTGCTTGTAATGTAGTTCAATGTGAGTATTCCAGGTCAAGATATTGTCCCAAGACATTCCTTTTGCAGAGACTCAGTCTTTTTATCTTGTGGTTGTTCCAAACTCAGGATTCCCACAGTCCTATCCATGCAGCTATGGATGGGGAAAGACAACAGGGGTCAACATAGGAGGCCATTATGGGGCGGACCCCTACATGTGTCCCTGCTGCCCACTTTCCTCTGAACACTCTTATCGCATGATCCATCATATGTCCTTACCTACTTGCAAGGGATGCTAGGAAACGTAGTCGAACTCTGTGCCTGGGATGTAGGGAAACGACTTGGTGACCAATTTGTCCATCTTTGATGAAGAATCTTAATCTCAGGGGCACCTGGGTGGCTCAGTGGGTGAAAGCCTCTGCCTTCGGCTCAGGTCATCGTCTCAGGGTCCTGGGATCAAGCCCCACATCCCTGTTCGGCAGGGAGCCTGCTTCCTCCTCTCTCTGCCTGCCTCTCTGCCTACTTGTGATCTGTCTCATCTCTCTCACTCTGTCAAATAATAAATAAATAAAATCTTTTAAAAAAAGAATCTTAATCTCAGACGTATGAAGCCCTGTATTACCCCCTCAAATTTTGCTACAATTCCCAAGCTACACTTAATCAATAACATGTGAATTCATAGAGTGAAGCGAAATTGTCAGGGAATCAACTGGATATTTCCAATCATTCATTATTTAAAGAAAGGGCGTTGGGGGCACTTGGGTGGCTCAGACAGTTAAGTGTCTGACCCTTGATCTCAATCAGTTCTTAATCTCAGGGTGGAGAGTTCAAGCCTTACATTGGGCTCCACACTGGGCATGGGACCTACTTAAATAAACAAACAAGAAAACAAATAATAAATAAATAAATAAATAAATAATAAAAATTTAAAAAAAATTTAAAAAGGGGGTGAGTGCTCACTTTGGCAGCACAGATATTAAAATTGGAACAATACAGATTAGCATGGTTCCTGTGTAAGGATGAAAAGCAAATTCGTGAGGCATCCCATATTTTTAAAAATATTAATAATTAAATAAATACGTACATACATTAGTTAATTAAATACATAAATTTAGAAAGGGTGTGAAGGACAAGGCATCCAGGTATCCTAATACCTAGATAACAGAAAAACAAAATTTCTATTTACACTTTACATTTCGTTCTACGAAACACATAGTAAATGGGAGACTCCCACCATTCTTACGTTCCCAACTTTGATCTGGATAATTTTCTGACCATCAGTTATGTAAGTGTGAAAATTCAAAGTCCCCTACACGCAAAGATTTCTAGTAATAATTTGAGATAATATCCCATCGTAAAAAGTCTTGACATCTAAGGGAGCAGTAGACAAGTGATTCTTTTTTATTCTTTCTGGCAAGGGCAAGGACTCTGAGCACTATGATGATCATTAAGACTCCCCCTTAAATTCGGAGCAAATAGGAATAATAAAAGGACGTGAGACAAGAGAAGCTAATGAAAGAGCACATATGGAGAGCTCAGCTAACATCCTCAGCAGAAGAGGAATGGGAGTGGCCTATTTACTCCTGGAAACGGAGTAAAAGGTAATAGAATTACTACTATGCTGGGAGAGATATTTTTGCTAGTAAGAGAATTTGGGAAAATGTACTCAGACCTTGGAATATCCCTTCGAGTTTGTGAAGGGCCAGACTGGAAGGGAACTGAAGAGTCTGTGTACTCTGAGCACAAGCAAGGACCCGATGAGGGATCAGTGAGGCCTGCTGGAGCAGTCTGTTCCTCAGGGTCTTCTGATGTTTCAGAATATTCTGGAAGGAAGTCAGCACGATGGTGAGATGGGCGCCTGACCCCATGAATGTCTTCAACAGTGCCCACTTAGCATAGCCACGAAGCCGTGTTCTGTGTTCACCTGGCGGGGGGTTCAGACCAAGACTGTGGTGAGGGCGCCAGGACGGAGCAGGTGATCCCAGCACAGGCAAGCCGGGTAGAGAACGCAGTCATGAGATGAAATGAAACACACCAGGAAAACCTGAATTCCAGATAAACAATGATTTTCAGCGTCCGCAGTGCTTCATGGAGCATACTTACACTGAAACACGAGCAAACAAGAACAGTAGGTGGGTATGTGCACGTATGTGTGCTATGCGTGTATACAACAGGCACATTGCATGTGTATTATATTATTCTTTAAATCTGTGTGTGTGTTCTTGTTAATCTGGATCTCCGATTTGGGAGGTGTACTTAGATTGGCCGGATGTGCTAACCCTTAACTAGAAGATACAGAGGATAAGAATTGGACCATGTTCTTAAAGAAGTCTTCTTCAGGTTGGAAAAGCCAGGCACAGTAGCAGCACACAGAGCCTCATAAGTCTCTTAGCACCAAGTCCTACTAGGCATTCGCTGCCTTACACCTGTGCCCCACAGGGGGCGGCAAGCACATCCCGGTGTTCAGGTGATGGTGCTGCTCAGAAATCGAGTATTCTCCCTTTTTGGGCTCTGCTCTGTGAGCCTGTTGCCTCACCAGCACTTACTGTGTGTGGAAAACAGCACCAAATCCTTCCCCATTCATTGGTAGCGGCCAAGGAATCAAAGGCAGAGGTTTAAAAGAAGGAATCCATTTTATTTGGCATGGTACCATTAGCTGTTTCTTACAGGAAGTAAATGTTTCCCTTTCAAATTAAAAATATCGCCTCCATAAAACCATCTTGGTAGCTCTAATGATAGAGGTTGTGATCCATTGGAGCCTCACATTGATCTGTGAAAGGTAATTCTTCACAGACACGGTGGGGTTTCATGGCTGCCTTTGGGGTATGACTCGGCCCCTTTCATAAATAGTCTATTACAGACCTTCTGTGAGAGCTGAATTATAGGGATGCAGTTACTAAACTCACAAAATGTGTGGCGGAAGAAATTAACCCAAGGGCTTTAAATTATATCCATTTCTTGATGGATCACTAGTATTTCTATTTTTTTGGACTTCTTATTGGAATTTAAAAATAGTCCCCTTTTTGATCTTTCCCATAATCTCATATTTGCCACTTTCCCCCAAGTGTGACTTCCTTACAGTAAAGTTGTCAGGGTAAGACCCATTAACAACAAATGGACTGAAGCCGGACTCCTGGGTGTTCAGTGAGATGCACAACAGTAGCACAGAAATGTGAAGACGGGAGAAAGAATGAGTTGGCCGCGGGGGGCAGAGATGCAGTAGAGCGAGGCCATGCATGGTGGCCGCTGGTCCCGGGACTAATTGTGGAGAGAATTTAGAGAACGTGAGCCCACAGGGGACATAGGAGATGTACAGGTGTGGGGCTTCCCACGGGGTCAGTGAGGTCAGACAAAATAGTATAAAGATGAACCAACATTACAAACAGCTAAAATCCGTTCAGATATGGTCTGAATATGTATCTAAATATAACATAAAATGTATAGTAGGTTCAATCTCTATTTCTATATATTCATTGATAGACATATTGTGTCAGCTTCTGTGAATGCTCAACTGGTGTCTCTTCAGCAAATATCATCCCAGACCTTGAAGGCGTCCTGCATATGCGCCTATGGCTTTCCACATGGGGCTTTCTCTCACTGGGTACCAGCGACCTGGTGTTGCCAGAGGGACAGTTCCCAGGACATCCCTCAGCCAGTCCTAACAAGCTGGGATGATGCTGAGGCTTTATTATTTTTAGTGTAGTATAATTAACATAGAGCATTATATTAGTTATATATTAGAATTAGAATAATTCAACACTCCCATACATTTCTCCCGGCTCCTCGTGGTGAGGGTAGTCTTAATTCCCTCTGTTTACTTCCCCCATTTCCTTCCCACCCATCTCCTCTCTGGGACCCACCAGTTTGCTCTCTGTAGTCAAAACTGATGTTTTTGTTTATCTGTTTGCCTGGTTTTTGTTTTGTTTCTTAAATTCCACGTATGGGTGAAACCATATAGTATTAGTCTGCATGATACCCTCTAGATCTGCCCATGTTGTTGCAAATGACAAGATTTCATTCTTTTTTATGGCTGAATAATATCCCTGTGGGTGTACGTGTGTGTGTGTGTGTGTGTGTGTGTGTGTGTGTGTGTGTGTGTGCGTGCATGTGAGCACCACATCTTCCTTATCCACTCATGGATGGACTCGTGGGTTTGAGCCATCTTTCATGCTGCCTCCCACAGCTTCCAACAGGACTGACTCTGCAGCCCACACAGAGCCCCCGCTCATTAGCACCTGCACCGGCTTTCTCCTCTACCTGCTATCACTTCTCTCCTGCAGATGTTTCCAGGCTTACCTTCCAAATAAATCACTTGTCTCAATTCCTTGTCCCAGGAACTGCTTTTGAGAATTCAGACAAACACAGAAAACCCAGCTTGTGTCTATCCGTCGACCCGTCTCCTTTTCCAGATTACCTGTAACATGGCCAAAGCTTTAAATGTTAAGATGCCTTAAGGTACATTATCCTCATTTATGTCCATCTCATTCCATCCCTTTAACTCTCAATTTTATAGAAAAGGCAGTTATTTTTTTTTAATTTTTTTTTATTTGACAGAGAGAGAGAGATCACAAGTAGGCAGAGAGGCAGACAGAGAGAGAAGAGGAAGCACACTCCCTGCCGAGCAGAGAGCCTGATGCAGGGCCCAATCCCAGGACCGTGAGATCATGACCTGAGCCAAAGGCAGAGGCTTCAACCCACTGAGCCACCCAGGTGCCCGAAAAGGCGGTTATCTGACACTTACCCATTCTTGAGAGCTCAGATCCACAATGTCTGATACATTTGTGTATGTCTCCTGAAATTAGGGTTTCCAGGTGTGGCAAATAAAAATATATACTACCCAGTTAAATTTGAATTTCATGTAAACACTGATTTTTTTGTTATAGTAGTTCCCATTCACTATTTGGGAAATACTTATCCAAATATATTCATCAAATACATGTTCATCTCAAATTCAGATTTTAGGGGGTGTCCTGTATTTTATCTGACAGTCCTAACTGGGATGGATTTTAGAGATCTTAGACTTCACAGTCTCAAAAATTCTTTCTTATCACTCAAAATAGTTTTTCTGCCTCTTTAGACTTGTTCATTTTTTCACCATCACCTCAGTTTCCAGACTGGGAAACTGTTTGGTCCAGGATCCCATGTAAGGGAACCGTCCCTCCATACCCCCTGTTCTCCCAACTCAGGGCCCAGGATTTTTCATACAGAGGGTAAACTCAGCACAATCCACTCAATAAGCCCCCATCAATAAGCACTCCCACCCCTGAGCCAGACTAGATCACCCTTTAGCTGGTCTAGCAAGTGTAAAGTCTAGAATCCCATTTCCAAGCCTCCTTTTTTCTAGACTTACCCTAACTTTTCTGCTTGATGCTGTAAGGAATAAGGCCAACATTGCTTTTTTTCAAGCCAGAGAGTCCAGGTCTGCCTGCGGCTCCTACAATCTGAGAAAAATGTAGATTTGTTCACAAGAGAAGTTTACCATGAAAGAGAGCCATAGGGGAAAGCAACTTTAAAATATTTTTTCTTACTGTTGAAAACCTAGTGTGGATTATTTAAGAATCCAAGTACTTCATTTTGATGGCGTACAAGATTTCTACTTATTTATTAAGATTTATTTTTATTGTTATTTATTTGTAAGAGAGAAAGAGAGATCGAGCATGGGGGGGTTGCAGAAGGGGAGGGAGGAAGAGACTCCCTGCTGAGCATGGAGCCTGGTGAAGGGCTCCATGTAGAACTTGATCCCAGGACCCTGAGATCATGAGCTGAGCCGAAGGCAGACACTTAACCAACTGAGCTACCCAGGAGCCCCAGAATTTCTACTTTTTGATCATGGAAGTAAATAATTGAAGGAGACAAAAACAATCAATTTTCTTTTTCAGAAGCAGAAGGGAAATCTCATGAAACCCCACATTCAAAGTCACCAAAACTTTACTGTCACTTGTAAGGGCAGTAAGTCTTGTGTATCCCTCTACCACACAGGGCAACTAGTGGAGACAGGGGGATGCAGAGTTTTGCTTAAGAATTGTTTAGCTCTGGTTGCTCAACTTGAAGAGGGCCACTGGCCAACTGGACCATGTCCAGAGGAGATCAGTCAGCCTGCTGAACAATCTAGAAAGAGTTCCAGATGATGGACCTGGGATATTTAACCTGGAGAAGAGGATGCACAGGGGAGACACAGGAGCAATACATGGACACCTGCAGGACTGTAATGTGTGTGTGTGTGTGTGTGTGTGTGTGTGTGTGTGTGTGTGTGTAATTTAATCTTCACAATGATTTAAAAATTTGGTACCTTATCACTACCGTTTGAAGATGAGTAAGCTGAGATGGAAGGAAGTTAGTTGGTCTGCATGGTTATACACCTGGAACGAGGATGGGGCTGAGATGCAGCTAGGCTCTGTGTTCCTAGCTGTCATGCACACTGCCGCTCCATGCATGAGTGTCTACCAAGTGTGGGGCGTGTTCTCCCAGGGCAATGAACGATTTGATGTGATTCCTACATGAAAGACCCTGAGCTGTGACAAGGCATGCCCTGGCTCACTCTCTCCCCAGCCTTTACAACAGAGTCCCTGGAGATTTAGCTCCATCCACAATAGCTCTCTTACAGAATGTGGCAGAATCCAGCAAAATACTCGGACCTGGTCTGTTCCTGTTATCCAATCTCAGAGAGTAGGAAGACAGTTTAAAGCCACAGGATGTCTTTCTGTTTGTTTTGGAGTCAGTTCTATCTGCTCTCGATCAGATGCTGGCTTTGCCACTTACTAACCTTTTAACATGGAGCCAATCACTTCTTGCCGATTCTCAAAGTTCCTCGGGAATAAGATGGGAATTCTGTTAACTTTTACGGAGTTAAGAGGATTATGTGTGTTCACATACATAAAGCACCTGGAATGGCACCTGATACAAAAATCACCGTTTATATATTTTATTTCATTACCTCATCTGAGGCCAATGCATAAACTCATCTTCTCTGCCCCTCACCTCTCATCAAATGCCAGTTAGCTCTTTCCTTAAATCAAAGGGTAGGAACTTGTCGTGGGAGAGGTCCTGTGACTTGCCCAGGTAACAGAATTGGTTAAGGGCCATGCCAGGAGCTCCTGTAGGTTCCTCAGGGAAAAAGTCTGGTATCCTCTTACCTGAGCCAGGAAGTTCCTGGAGCTCCGGAATATACTGTCTCAAAGGTATTTAGATCAACTGCAACTTATCACAGGCAGGATGGCTGGCTCGTGTCTTATTAAATACCAGCTCGCACATAGTAGCCACATTGCTGAATGCAGGGTGTCAACTCTCGGTCTGAATCCTTGCCCACAGCCACATTAGTGTCTGTTCCAGAGTCCTGCATGGGACACCACAACCAAGGGGCCTGTGAT
Organism: Ailurus styani; assembly: GCA_002007465.1. Taxonomy (NCBI): domain Eukaryota; kingdom Metazoa; phylum Chordata; class Mammalia; order Carnivora; family Ailuridae; genus Ailurus; species Ailurus styani. The sequence continues at coordinate 13,322 of LNAC01002094.1, forward strand.
GCACATCCATGAAAGAAGGGATTATGGTCTAACTGGTAACCAGGAAACGTACGTCTGCCATGTGTCAGCTGCAAGACATGGGGCAAGTCACTCAATCCCTCTAAATATTAGTTTTCCCAACGATGAAAGGGATGCTACTCTCCATCCCGGAGGCTGTTGGGCCTCTAAAAAATAGGATGGATCTCATGCAAAGATTTTCACTCATGAAACAAACACGCTTTGCCATAGATTTACATGATCCCTGCCCTTAAGAAGTACAAAAACTAGTTGGAGATTCTTACAGATAATTTAACAATTAAAAATCTGGGTGAAATGTGCATTGATATAGTAGCTAAGAACCTTATTCTGTTTTTCCCTCAGAGGTTCAGCTCAACTGACCATGATCTACAGTTCATCTTCATGATTGTTTCAAGAAAAAGTAAGGGTTTGGGTGCCTGAGTGGCTCAGTCAGTTGAGCGACTAAGTCTTGGTTTCGGCTCAGGTCTTGCTCACAGAATTGTGGGATCGAGCTCAGCAAGGAGTTTGCTTGAGATTCTCTCTCTTCCTCTGCCCCTCCTGATTGTGCTCTCTCTCTCTTTCAAATAAATAAATGAATAAATCTTTAAACAAATGGAAGGAAGGAAGGAAGGAAGGAAGGAAGGAAGGAAAAATGAAGGGGTTTTTTTTTGTTGTTTAGTTTTGTGTTGTTTTGTTTTGTTTTGTTTTCGTTTTTTTTCCTACCCCGAATACTGAAAGCCATTTCGGTAACCTTCAGGTTGTGATTTGTTTAAAATTCACTCTGACTTACTTTGCTTTGTAATGCAAGCAAGGGAAATAACTGGCCATCCTTATCTGATCATCTCTACTGTATCAAGACAGAGGACCTCGGTTGTTGCTGTTGTTTTCCTTCTTGCTGTTTTGGACATCATCGCGAGAGCCAGGAAGGCAGAAAGCTTCTCTCCCCACAGCAGGTGCAATGTGAGGCAGGATGGGAGCCACCAACCACAAGGGGTACAGCTGGGAGGTCAAAGGACACACCCTTCAGGCATGGAGAGCACGGAGGATACTCACAATGAAGTAGAATAAGGAGGGAGGAAGAGGAAGTGTGAGTCAGAAACTGCAGCACGTGACATGGTCCCTCTTGCCTGCGGATTTTTGCGGAAATGCTGTGGACCCCGGCAGCTCCCCCAGCTTTGCACCTGGAATGCTAGGAGATTAATTCTGAGCTGGCAGAAACAATATAGTCCGCACCAGTGTAGCATTGTTCATGCCCATGATGATTGCAGAGCATTGCTGTTTGAAAGGAAGTACAGCAACCGAGGGAGATATACCCAACCTATAAACACATTCATTACTGGGGCGCCTGGGTGACTCCGTGGGTTAAGAGTCCAACTCTTGCTTTTGGCTCAGGTCATGACTTCAAGGTTGTGAGATTGAGCCCCTTGACTGGCTCCAAGCTGGGCCTGCAGTCTGCTTAAGATTCTCTCTCTTCCTCTCCCCTGACCCCTTCCCTCTCTCTCTCTTTCCCACTTTAAATAAAATAAAATAATAAATAAACACATTCCATTTCAAATTCTCACACAGTCTCATGTGAGCACATACATCCCCAGGAAGCCTACATTTCCAGAGTAGAGAGATGGTCAAAGGAAAGACCCGGGGTAGGGCATTATATGACTGGAATGTAACTTGTAATCATTAAGTCCTATTGCTTTACATTTAGATAAGACAAGAAGGACCCAGAGAAGTCATGCTGCTTCCTGAGTATGAGGACTGCTGGACAATTCCAGAGTCATGGCAAGACCTGGAGTCCCTCTGTCTAGAGCTCACACTGAGCTAGAGATTATTCACCACAATGATCTTTAGCATACATAGTTCACCTCCGGTACCAAAAGCAGTATGTGATTTCCTTAGTTAAAATGTACTCGGGACTTTGCCAGGTCAAAGTGATTACAGAGAATGAGGGGCCTCAGAATGGAGAATTATGAGGCCCAGATGCCTGAAAGCCAAAGCATTTCAAGCTATAACACCTTAGAACTGCATCCAGAGGGGGTAGGATTTACACATCATTTTTTCTCCCCTTTTGACATCTGTCTCATCTCTCAGGGAAATGCTCCGCAGAGCTCACCAGCTGGTTTTTCAGATGGGATGTGCCACGACTCAGGTGGTACAGTTCAGCAGAAAAAAAAAAATAAGTAAATGAAGCAGTAAACAAGACACAACCTGTTCATCTTTTCACCAAGTACCCAGCACGAAGGGCTGCTACCTATAGGAGTCCCACCAACAACTGATATCCATGCACATTCTCCCGCCACTTGGTGATGTGAAATAGTTAAATAAACTGATGAGAACATCTCGTTTATATCCATTACTGGTATTATGGCTGGTTTTCTTAATATGTTAGGGAAATTGCCCATACTACACCTGTCACAGGTGAAAAATCTGCATAGATATGCATAATTCATGAATCCCCAATCCCAAAGAGAGAATTGCAATGACTTGTTATTGCTCAAATGCCAGTTTTTACAGCAGCATCTCAGATATAATTGAAGACTCTGGAAAAGGCAACTGTCGGAACAGGCTTTTCCATTTGCTCTATATCCAAGACTGCTTGCTATTGGCCAAGGTAACGGATGCTTCTCGATTTTATCCTCCCCGCCCGCCACGGTTTCAGCAGAGCAGGTGCATTCCTGACTTAAGTAGACGGGATGTGAGGCAACTTGGATTTATGGTAAAAGTTGATGGGGGTAGAAGCTGGGTGGGAATTCATTGGGAGAATACGAGTAATTTGTACATTTATGTATTTTCCATTGTACCTCATGCTTCCCTAGAGGAGAAACGAGAGAAGTCACATTATAAGCTTTGACCTTTTGCTTACAATGCTCTTGCTGTCTGAAATGTTCTCTTACTCTCCCTTGCACATATCTGAATATGGCCTTTTTAATTATTTTCTTGCATCAGCTAAAAAAAATGTGACATGCAAGAAAATAGTCTCACTATAAAAAATGTAAACGCTGTGGAAATATATACATTCTCTTCCTTAAGAATTAAACTCTCTTAAGTGTGTATACTTTGTGTATACATTGTGAAACGGCTAGGTGTGTATACTTCTGGGCTGTTTTGTATGCATTTGTAATACATATATTACAGGTACAAATAGCATTTACCACATAAGTTATATTGGGTGAATTATTATTCTCATTGTTCTATTCCCCCTTCTAATTTGACAAGAGTTTTAGATTTACAGAAAATATTTCAAAGATAACAGAGAGTCCGCATACACTCCAGACCCAATTTCCCCTGCCTTTAAAATTTTACAGGGTACATTTGTCAAACTAATGAGCCCATATCAGTACACTATTATTAACTAAAGTCCATATTTTACCAGGATTTCCTCAGTTTTCTGTAATGTCCTTTTCCTGTTCCAGGCTGAAGATTGCTTGGGTTCTAATATTAAAATCTTCAGATTATTAGCTGTCCATGCACTGGAACTCAGTTTTCTCATCAGTAAAATACTAATACAATAGTATCACCTTATATGGTTGTTTCAAGGATTAAAATAAATGTGTGCAAATATGTGTGTGTTAGTTCTAACAGTTCTTGACATTAATTAAAGGCTAAGCATCGGGGCACCTGGGTGGCTCAGATGGTTAAGCATCTGCCTTCGGCTCAGGTCATGATCTCAGGGTCCTGGGATCGAGCCCCGCCATCGGGCTCCCTGCTCAGTGGGGAGCTTGCTTCCTCCTCTCTCTCTACCAGCCTCTCTGCCTACTTGTGATCTCTCTCTGTAAATAAATAAAACCTTTAATATAAAATAAATAAAATAAAATAATTAAAATTAAAATATTAAAATAAAAACCTTTAAATAAAATAAATATAACCTTTAAAAAATAAAATAAAGGCTAAGCATCAGTATGTTGACAAACATATTTTCCTCAGTAAGTTTTGTGTCCTTGAAAGGTGAGTCACTATTATTTCTCATACCTGAATTACACCTCATTCAACATATACAACATCAACCTTGTACATAACAGGCTGAAGACAACAGTTTGCTGAGTTGACTCTGGGAAAGTAAAACTCTCTTAGAATTAATAAACTCCAGATTTTTTATGAAATGTTGGACAATTTGAGTGAGTATGGAAAAACATTGTTAAAGATATCATTTAATTTGGTCTTTGTTTTTCAATAAACATTTATTGTGTGCCTTCTCTGTGATAGGAAGATGAGATAAAAAGGAAAAAAAAGACATCTCTCTTTTTAACAGAAAGCTTATAATGTATGGAGGAAAACACACCTAGAAGATCAATCAGAGGAGATGTGCATGGCTGATAGAGAGGAAGCTTGGGGGAGAAGCTGGGTCACGCTGGAGAAGCAGGGACATTTTCGGGAGGCAGACCGTGCTAAGGGAGACCAAAGGTTTCCTTGAGCTGCCAGGATGTATCGGCTCTGTGTCCAGAAGGGACCTTCAGCTGAGCCTACAGAGCTTTTTATAAATAGAGGCATGGGTGTTTATTCCAATAAAGAGAGGACAGTAAGTACAAGAAATACAGTGTTGTGGGAAAGGAATAGTTTGGAGCTGGATGGACCTTATTCAAATTCTGTTTTCCTTCTCCTTTGAGTTATGACATTTCAGGACGTTCGTTCAATCTTTCTAAGCATGAGCTCTTTTTCACCTGTTAAAAGGAAAAACAAGATATACGGGACCCAGGGATTGTCTGAAATAAATGAACTGATATTTTTATTTCTTGGCACATAGTAGATGCTCATTTAGTTTTTGAATTATTTTTCTTCCCGATTTCACGAATGTGTGGATCATTTCCTATTGATGTTGATACCTTGGATTCATGGTCATATTTAACTCATTATTCCTCCATTTCCCATCTGAGAGCTCTTTGTGACCATATTCATCTTTGTGATCAGAGCACTGTAAATGCAGGGGTCTGACATGCAACAGATAATTGATGTTCGGAAAATTAACTTACTAATACCAATAACGTTTTTTTTCCTATTTCAGCAACTATTCAGTATGTATAAAATCCTTGTGAACATGTTGTTTCCGTATTGCAGCACAGGTTGGGAAATACTCATTTCACTTGGAGTATACAAATGAAGAGCCTGAGACCAGCAAATCTGACCGCCAGCCTAGAGCAGACCACTAGGAGGACAGAGAATTTAACTCAGTTTAGATCACCGCGTGTGTTTGCTTTTGCAGATTTGGGGGTAATTTCAAAACAGGCAACTGGCAGAGAATTACCAGCCCAGCTTGAGCTACCCCATTTGACCAAGTTACCACTAGTTGTTTCAGAAGCCTGGGAGGAGCGGTTGTCGGGAGATTTGCAGAAAGACCAGCCGTCACCGTCACCGTTAAGGAGTTAACCTCCAGCGACAGCTCAGTGCGCACTCACCATCAGCGGGGGTGAGCCAGCGCCTCTGAAGGGCACAGTTGGGGAAGGAAGAATTGCAAAGAAAGCCTGGTTTGATATTGTCAGAAAACTCATAAATGTTTCATAAGGGCTACTCACAAGAAGACGAAGATAAAACCTCACCAAATGACCTCTTCTGATTTTCTCATAATGGGAAGATTATAAATCCAGATGAAACATCAGGCCAGAGTGAAGACCTGCCTTTTGAAAACCCGAAAATGCCTCGTCAGAATCCATTTTGTCCTATCTGATCCTGCTGTCCCCGCTCTTGAAGAGAAAGGAGGTTATCAGATTGTCAGCTGTGGCATCGCCCCCCCCCCGGGTGGGGGGGAAGGAAGACCCACCCGGCCCTCGCTGACGGCCCAGCCCACAGCACCGACCCCTCCTCACTGAGAAGGACCCACAGGGGCTGCGCCAGGCTCCTCTGCTGGCCGGGGCTGGTGGCCCTTTCAGGCTGACACGTGTCCCCCCGTGGCCACCAGAGCTCAGGCAAATGGCCTGAGTGTCATACCTGGGAGGGACAGGCCTGTGTGCTGACACACCTCAGGAACCGTGTGGCGTTGTGCGACATACTGCTTAGAGAGATAGAGTTCCCTACGATTTCACCCGCAATGCCTTTCCCTGTAGAAAGACAGAAAATATAAATAAGCAAAAAGAAAACAAAATTACCCTTTATCAAGAAGCAGACACAGCCTCTTGTGTGTCGAGTGAGAATCTCCCCAAAAAACAAGTTTTAAGGAAGCTTACCTTTCTCTAAAATTCTTTCTTCTCCTGCAATTTCCCTTCTCTTGGTTGCATCAGGGAAAATAATACCCTCGGACTATACCTAAATCAACACGTAGAGAAACACACACACACACACACACACACACACATACAATTCCAGTGTCCATAGGTCCATATAGAAAATATACATAAATGGGGCGCCTGGGTGACTCAGTGGGTTAAGCCTCTACCTTTGTGAAGCTCAGGTCATGATCTCAGGGTCCTGGGATTGAGCCCCACATCAGGCTTTCTGCTCGGCGGGGAGCCTGCTTCCCCCTCTCTCTCTGCATGCCTACTTGTGATCTCTCTCTGTGTCGAATAAATAAATAAAATCTTAAAAAAAAAAGAAAATATACATAAATGGGGTTCCTGGGTGGCTCAGTGGGTTAAAGCCTCTGCCTCCGGCTCAAGTCATGATCTCAGGGTCCTGGGATCGAGACCCACATCGGGCTCTCTGCTCGCAGGGAGCCTGCTTCCTCCTATCTCTCTGCCTGCTTGTGATCTCTCTCTGTCAAATAAATAAAATCTTTAAAAAAAAGATTAAAAAAAAGAAAACATACATAAATCATATATCATGTATGTTTTTTAGTCTATTTTATTCTGTAATGTGTTAATGTATACATATGCATATGTGTGTATGCAATTACAAAGGGTGTATATATAGTTATATATTATAAATAAAAGCATATATCATATATGTACAACTACATGCAAAGACACACACATATACACAGTTTATACTCAGTACGATGGCCATTATGCTTCCCCCGCAAACCCCCAAAATACTCAAAATATTCAAACCCTGAATTCTACTTTGCTTGAGACCTAAGTGGCCAACAGGCTTTAAAGACCTAGCATGTCTCTTCTCATCGCAGATACACCATCCGTTTAGCCCAAGGTACAGCGTGAGCCTCAGAGTGCTCTGGGAGCACCTGCCACCATGAAAATTGCAGCTGCAATGGCCTTCCCACCCCCTCCATCTGATAATTCCCACCCTAACCCTTGGAGATCCATCCTGCCTTCCATCTCTTCCATGATGTTTCTCTGAATTTCCCATTTCTTTGAACTTTTAGGACCACACACATTATGTATGTAATCTTATATTTCCTTCTGATAATGCTTGCACAAGAGACTTCCAATTCAGTGCCTCTTCTCTTTCGGAGTTATTGGCCCTTGCTCTCAGGATAAAGCTAATTTCTTTTCCATCAATTAACTTCCCTCTAACTCAGTTTCCTCATTTTTAAATGGTGGTGATAATGCGTTAGCCTTTTGGATCATTGTGAAGATTAGATGAGCTATAAATTAATATATATGTTAAATGTATGTATTAAATGTATTATTTATTTACTTTATTAATTATAAATGATTACAAATTAATATTTATATATAAATTATAAATAAATGATATTTATTATTATATACATTAAATATATATGTATATATAAAATGATGGATGAAGGGAAAAAGAACTCCAAACTTAGTACTCACCTAACAAATACTTGTTGAATTCTAGTAAAATGTGAATACACCCCTAGGCCTATGAGTCACTCACTATTATTATGATTATTATTCTAATAAGAATCTGTCATTCCTATCTCTATGGCATATTCCCAACACTGGATTAAAAAAAAAAGACTTTCAGGTGCCTGGGTGGCTCAGTGGGTTAAAGCCTCTGCCTTCGGCTCAGGTCATGATCTCAGGATCCTGGGATGGAGGCCCGCATCGGGCTCCCTGCTCAGCGGGGAGCCTGCTTCCTCCTCTCTCTTTGTCTGCCTCCTGCCTACTTGTGATCTGATCTCTCTCTCTCTCTGTGTCAAATAAATAAATAAAAATCTTTAAAAAAAAAGAATTAAAAAAAAAAAAGACTTTCTTCCTTTTGGTTATGTCTCATTTATACCTAATTTCCCTGTATCCGAAGCTCTCCATAAAGTACTCTAAGTTCCCCTAGTGAATCAATGTATCATTTTTCTGTACTCATGGACAGCTGGACCCTTTTGTTCCTTTCTGATCAAAGGTGCTTTTACAACTTCTATTTAATACTTTCAGGAAGGACATTTTACCCTCATTGAATTTCTGTTAAGGTGTTTTGTTGTGGTTGTTTGCCAAGCTTTCTTTGCATATGTTATGTAAATGAATGCCTGCCACTCTGAAACATTTTCCATAAAGGGAAAATTTGAAAATTGACTAAAGCAAAATGGAGAGAATACCAAATAGCCAATTTTACACTTCTCTAAAGATTATCATTTTGCTTAATAAATTTTGGGGGAAATTACATTACTCATCACTGAAATCATATCAAATTAACCAGGTCTTGCCCATATGAGCTAATTTACAGATAAATACTACAATTAAAATTGCTCCACTGTCCCTGGGTAAGTCTGTGGCTCCATCCTTAGGTGCCTCCCCATAGATGAATAATGGCTGGTGATCACTGGTTTCCCATTCAGCATCTTCCTTTGCTGGGACAACCTCAGAAACAGAAGACCTTTTGCCTCATCAAGGACACAGCCTTATTTTTTTTTAACTCCTTTTTTTCTTGTTTCTTTGCTTCTAAACCAGGTATTGGTTAGAAGAGGTGAAATCTTTTCCAGAAGACAAAAATGAATCAGCAAGGTGTTCTTCCTTCCACCTTCCTATGATGGAAGAGAGCAAGGTCCTTGTCTGACAGACTGGAGGAATGAATCTCACGGACAAAGAGGAGTCAGTAAGGCAATAGAGTTTCATTAAGCAAGGATACAGAAAAAGCTCTTAGGAGTGAGAAAGATCCTGATGGGTTTGCCACTGAGGGCTTTTAGGGTTGGCCTTTTGTTGGAGGCTAACCAGGGAGCTGAAATCTTTTTAACTTCTCTACTGACAGCACCTTCGTGTATGCAGGATTAGTGATGACAACTTTAATGGGTTACTTCCTTTTAGGATCTGGTTATTTTCTGTTGACCACAGGAGACTGTCTGTAAATACGACTGTCCTGTTGAACACCTAGGGAAGAGTGGTTTGGGGTGTTCCCTTAACTCTGGATTCCTTATAGCCTTTCGGGGGATTTCTGTGAGCCCGATCACAGCCCCTGTCTATCTCTTCCTGTCTAGCCCCACCTGTGCCTTACTCACCTAGCGTCTTTGCTTCTACTGAAGAGGAAGATAAATTCGATTTTCCTCACATCCTTGCGTGGCTCTTACCTTCACAACACCCAGGTTCTGCCTCAATGTCACCTCCTCTCAAGTAACCGTCCATGACCAACTGACTTTTTTCTGCTTTAATATCTTCTTGGGCTTATCTTGGTTTCCCTCACTAGACTATATGAACTCTGATGGCAATTAATCCAATTTCCTCACCGCCAAACTTCTGTGTATATAGTGACAGACATATGACAGCCACTCAGAAAAATATTTGTGGAAAGAAGGAGGGAGGGAAAGATGAAAAGAGAAAGGAAGGAACACTTAATTGGCAACCTTTTAGTTGGAACGATCTGGATGAGGAAGGCTGAAAATGTGCTTCAGGGGTCGGATCTCCGAAGGCTGGTTTTGATCCAGGCTCCTAGAGCACTGGCTAATGGAGCCATTTAAATTCTTTATATAGCCCCAACTGCCAGAAAAGAAACATGGACTTTAAAGAAGACTTAATCCCCAGAATACAGTGTAGATATGTGGCTGAAATGATTCTGTGCTGCCTTTGCAATCCAGGTGTACTTTACTTGGGAACACAGCAGACAAAATTCCCTGACAGACAGGAGTCCGGCCACAAATAACGCTCTCTGGTAAGGAGAATAGAATAGGGTCTGGGGGAAAGGAAGGCCACGCCATTTGCTTAGGGCTCAGCTATTCTTAGTCTTTAAAAGAAAGGCTTCAAAGGTCATCATCGTTTCTGCATAAATGAGTTCATCGATTTAGGAATGTAAAGAGAAATTCAGAGCAAAATTACCAGGATGTTGTGTGGTGATGAGGTACACTTGAGGCAAAAGAGACTTTAAAAAAGAGACTTCAGTAATGCTAAAATGTGCTATAAGAACATAATTTAATTAACAGCATTCAAATCTGTATATGGCCACAAACCAATTATCTACCTCAGGTGTTCTCACAGAAGCTCCCTTTCCTCTGAAGGCATTCCCTTACTCAAAAGTCACTCTTCCTTCCTGCTGGTGAGTAGAGTCAACTCCTCAAGGATCCTGCCCCATCAAATATTTGGTTGCATAAGAACCATTTCTAGACATGATCCTGCTTGACAGCAGCCCCTTCTGTGGTAAGCAGACACTCTCTGGGAATCCCCAGGGCTGTTTCTCTGTGCTTGGTGTATTTTAGTCATCTTCAACCGGCTGCAGGCATTCTTCTCTCCTGCTCACATCTGAAGCACCTATTATTCCACTGGTTTCTACCACAGACAGCACCCGTGCAAGACCACTGCCTTCCCTTAGCAGGGCACAGTGGTTTGGTGCTTATTTCCAAAGTCCCTAGTGTCCACGGGGTCAATACCCATTGCGACAAAGGGGATCCTACAGTCAGGAGAGGCTAGGCTGTTAGACAATAACACACAGCTCCAACCCCTCAAGGTCTAACGCAGCCAAAACTGATTTCTTGGGCTGGAAGAAATGTCTGTTGCAGGTGCAGTTAAGTTTCCTGCAGGAGGTGGCTTTGTGAGAAGGGAGGCTTCCCATCTGTAGCTCTTCTGCCCCCATGGTCCTTTCCCGATGGCTGCTGTGAGAGACAGGAGCACAGACTCTCGGGCACCAGCCTGGAAGGGGCACACGTCACTTCCCATGATGAGCACTTTCCAGGAGCTAACAGCTAACAGCGGTTGACCTGGAAGTTGCCTTAAGGCAAGGGGATGAGGAAGGTAGTCGTCCCCGCATGCAGAGAATACCAGGAGCACTAAGAATCTCCACCATGGATCATTAGTAGGAGGTCCCCTTCTTTTCTCAGTTCTTCAGCACAGGTTTTTGTCCCTTAAGATTAAAAACTTTCGCATGAGCTGCAGTCCTGTAGAACTGCCCTCATCACAGAGGCTTCAATACCTCAATACTGCAAACCACACACAATAAAATATATCCACCTGCTTCTCTCCAAATGCTTGTCTGTCCCATGTTTCTTAGCTCCGGAGATAGGCTGCTGTTTGGCAAGCTTTTTGTGCCTGAAACCCAGATGTTATCCTTTCTTTGCTCTATCCCTTCCCTGAGCCTTCCTATCACATCAGTAACACCCTGTTTTCAACTCCTGTGGATCCTGTCTTTGGGTCATGGGCTTTGAACATGGTCCCTCAGGGAGTCCCAGAGCCAGATCACAGGGGGTCACAAGAGTCACAGGGTCACAGAAGGGTATGGTGGCAAGTCTTTCAGGTCTCAAACCATATCCTCTTCCCACTACAATCTGCTAAGTCGAGAGTACCTCAATATTTGTTGGCTTGAACTTCAGAGAGAAGAGGAAATGTAAAGAAACCTTTAGGTGAGTTGAGGAAATCTGAGAAGATGTGGTTGGCTGCTTGCAAGCATTTCTTTGGGTGTTTCAGTGTCAGTGAGAAATAATTATATTCCTTTCCTAAAGACCACTAAAGGCTTCTGATAGAAAGATAAGGCGCTTTAACAAATGTTATTAGGGCTCCTTGAGACACTCAAAGAACCTTTAAAAATGTGATTCCTGCTTTCATCTTTATGGCCAGAAATGTTAAGTACTTAATTAGCATTTTATCAAATCACTAACTCCTAAAAAAAAGGAGTAGAGATCAAGCGTGACACTTGCTAAAAACAGAACACCAGATCTGGCATACTCACTCTTATATCCTCCGGGAGATAACCAACAGAACACGGGGAGCTCATGGTTGATATTTTCCCACCTGCCACCTCTCACATCCACCAGGTGTTGCACTCCTTCCAATGTCAGATATTTGAAAAGTCATGCTGGCTGTGAACTTCAACCCATGCCCATGGCCTCCAGGGAAAATCATTTAATTTTTTAAATATTCACAATAAGAGCATCATAGGAGAAAATGAAAGTTGTACCTTGACAGCTCCGTTACGTGATCTGCAAGAAGTTCTGGGTAGTAGCCACCAGTCCTTGGCTCCCTGGTTGATGACAGCCTCTGTTCAGGGCTCCATGTGGGCTGCCAGATTTACTCCTCCTTGTATGTAACATCACAGCTGAACGAGAAAATTCCGTGCATCTCCAGTTTGCAAGTAAGGAATCTAAGACCTGGCAAAGGCTTCGTGAACATTTGCTAGTGCTTAGCAAGTACTCCTTCTATTACAGACTCTGCACTAGGTGCACAAATTTACTTATTATTTTAAGATTTATTATTTATTTCTTTGAGAGAGAGAGAGAGAGAGAGAGAGAGAGAGAGAGAGAAACCACACGAGGAGGGGGAGAGGAGCAGAGGGAGAGATAGAAGGAGGTTTCAGACTGAGCAGGGAGCACAATGCCATCCCAGGACCCTGAGATCGTGACCTGAGCCAAAGGCTGACCGAGCCACTCAGGGGTCCCCTGAGTGCACTAATTTAATTGTCCAATCCTCATGTGCTCTTGCACTCAGAGGCTCTCTGAAGAAGCTGGTCTCTGGCTCCTGACAAAGGAATCTGATCTCCTACCATCCAATAATGTTGCCATCTTAAGAGCGATGTGTTTACGGCACCAAAGGCAGGGGAGAGAGAATGTGAGATTAGCAAGGATGCTGCAGGGACCTGGCCTGGAAGAGGAGGACATTAAGTCCACCTCCATTTCACTGGATGCAGCTCAGCATCACAGGCCCAGCCTCGCTGCAAGAAAGGAACATTCTCTGCAGGTGACAAACTAAGGAAAAAAGGACCCCAGTGTCTATATCGTTAGAAACATCATGTGTGTCTTTTCTTTCTTAATACAGTACACAGGTTTTGATGGAGGTTGTGTTCCCTTAACAATGAGGGAACAGGGGCGCCCGGGTGGCTCAGTTGGTTAAGCGTCTGGCTTCAGCTCAGGTCATGGTGCTCTGGTATCGAGCGGGCATTGGGCTCCCTGCTCAGAGGGGAGCCTGCTTCTCCCTCTGCCTCCGCCTCTCCCCCTGCTTGTATTCTCTCTTGCTCACTCTCTCTCTCTCTCTCAAGTAAGTAAATAAATAAAATCTTAAAATATAATAAAAAAATGAGGGAGCCCACAATTATATAAAAGAAAGGAGTCAAAACATGGGCTTTTGGAGTCATGCAAACCAGGGATTCCTAATCATTCTCTGCCATTTGTGAATTCTGTGAAATGTTCTATAATTGTATCATACCTATTTCCCTAGCTATGAAATGGTACATTGCTTTTGTCAATTATTTGCTCTTAAAGCCAAGATTACTATGTGCTTAGGAAAAAAGAAAAAAAAATGAACAAAAATATATATCCCCTGCTCTCATGAAAGTTATAGAGTAGCAGGGAAGGCAGACAGTAATAAGATAATCAATAATCATAAAAATAAATGGAAAGTTGTATTAGTGGTGAATGTTAATAAGCATGTGTGCGTGATGTCACTAGAGTGTATAAAGGAGTAGTTTTCAGAAGAAATTGGGGGAGAATTTTCTGACATGACCATGACTGCTCTGAGCTCTGAAGGAACAGGCAATGGGAAGTGGGCAGGCTGAAAAAGGAACGCGAGGGCTCTTTTTAAAAAGCATTCAAAGTGACCAGAGATTTTTGGACCCTGTTTTCCTACACAAACAGATTCAATGAAGATAGTAAAAGTTATGAGTGGTTTTCCTAACACTGTGTGCAAAGAAAAGATACTACTGCCCATTCCACCTGCCCGACCCACACACAACTGGAAACAAAAACAAAAACAACAGAAAACCTCTCTTCCTTGAAAGGCAATAAGGGTTAGATGACACTTAGTGTGTCTCTGCTGCTCTCAGGAATTCATTGCAGGACATCTCTCACTGGGGTGCAGACTGAAGCTTAAGAAATCTGGGATTTAAGAGTTTTCACAGATGTGTCCTATTGAATCAGTCTGTCCTTTGTCCCTGAGAGATGGATTGAAACTCAACTGTTCTGGGCGCCTGGGTGGCTCAGTGGGTTAAAGCCTCTGCTTTCGGCTCAGGTCATGATCTCAGCGTCCTGGGATCGAGGCCCGCATCGGGCTCTCTGCTCGGCAGGGAGCCTGCTTCCTCCTCTCCCTGTCTCTCTGCCTGCCTCTCTGCCTACTTGTAATCTCTCTCTGTGTGTCAAATAAATAAATAAAATCTTTAAAAAAAAAAAAAAAAAAAAAAAACTCAACTGTTCTTTGCACCAAAATAGTGGCCCAGTGGCCAGACTACAGTCAGTGTTCAATATGTGTTAGCTTTGGTCTTTGATGTCCACAGCCCTGAGACTGAGACAGGTACAGCCCTCCACCTCTGTGCAGCCGATGCTCTGTCAACTGCAGGCAGATGTCAACTAGCATGTCTCCAGTATGTCTCTGAGAAGCTGGAGGTCATGTGTCCCTTGATGACACATCTGAATAGTTCAGGACAGCCTGTCTCACTGGGCTGTACAACATAATCGTGGATTCCTCCTTCTCATCTACAACCTGCTGGACCTCAGCTTGGAGAATCATCATGCCCCAAATCTGAAGAACCTAAGTTCCACCTACAGTGTCCTATGTGGTTACTAAGAATCACTCTTACTGAGAAAGAACATTCAGTTAAGCAGGAATGAGGCACATCTGACACTTAATATGCTTATTCTATTCTTATTTTATTATTTTTATTCCAATTTCAGGTGAGAATTATAAATTAAGAGTGAGTTGGCCTTTTCTCAAGAGCTGAAGTGTGTATTCCATCAGATTGTTGACAACACAAGTTTCTGGCCTGTGTTCTGGCCTCATCCTTGCTACTCCTCAGGAAAGAACATTAGATTCAGAGAGCAATGCGCATGAATATTGGCTTTCCTACTTATGTGACTATTAACATATTTAAATAGCATGGTATGTATGAAGTGGCCAGCAAAGTATCAACCAGAGACCAAGGCTCGACAGCAGATACATTGACTTGTATGCTTAACTCTATTTGTTTACGGGTCATGGTCTTGCCTGAAAGGTTCTGTGTAAAATTTGGAAGTTGCATCTGGGCTCCGCAGAGAAAAATCATGATGATTTGGTGATGTCTGCCAGGGTCATGGGGAGGAGAGGTGATGAGGGGTCATGTGGCAGCCTCAGACTTACTTATCTGTCATCCCAATAAAAGGCACTTACTGTGACTTCCCACCTTCCACAAAGTCCCTTGGCATCAATGACCTCATCAGTCTAATGGGTACAGTCAGACCGACCATATGTGCATCCCAGGATGACAAGAGCTGCAGCTGAGTGGATGTCTGAGAAAACTCTTAGCAAAGGAAGTGGTTGAAAAACATCATTTGAATGATAATTTTTGCATTGTTTAATTATTCACAGATCATAGAATGGCTTATAGAAACTTAAAATTTTATTGCATCACAGGTTAGTAATGCAAAATTAGAACAAATATTGTCTTGGAGTTCAAATAAGTGTACTTTGACTCCATTGCCCCTTCCCTAGGATCCAGACTCCTTGTCACAGCAGAAATTCCTGACATTATGCAGCACCAGTCACAGTACCTGAGAACACATCTTCCAGGACTCTACCTCGTGTAGTCACACCTCTGCCTATAATAAACACAGACATTTCCTAAACATAGGAGACTTGTCTGATGTGAGACTTGTCACAGGGTCTGGCACATCGTAGGCCCATAGGAAAGACTTTGTATACACCTCCTGGGAGTTGGCCCTATAAGTAAGCTGTTGCCGTAACACAGAGGCTTTGCTGTTTTGGGCAAAAAGATTCTACTTCCCCACGATGTACCTGCAGGTGGGTGCAGTGTGGCAACGGGGAGTTCAACACAGTATGTGCGGCCAGGGTATTGGGCTAGCTCTCCACTCTCCTCTGGTCTATCAATGGGTACGCAGGAAGACTCCTTCCATGCTGGAGATGGGAAGCCAGATCCAGCCTCCTGATTCAGGAATCTTGCTGTTGAGTTCATGTGTCAAGTCCCCAGGGCACAACGGATGATTAACTGAAATCTACATTAGAAACTAATGATACACTCTATGTTAACTAATTGAATTTAAATAAAATACGTTTAAAAAAAAAAGATCCCAAGGGGATGATGATGGTTTCTAGGTAAAAGTGCAGTGATCGGACAATGATGACTACTTGACAGCAAGTGGGCAGGTTCTTGCTGGGGCAGAAAAGGTAGACCTAACAGCCTCCACACTGAACTTATTTCAGATGTCCTCCCTGACTCACTTTTATCCATTCACCCCATTGCAATCTCTGGAATGGTTTTAAAACATAAAATGGCAGAACGTCTCTTTTGTTTGTTTCTTAAAGTTCTTCAGTGGCTTCTCACGGCAAATAGAGTAAAATACAAAGTACTTGAAAGTTTTAGATGCTAGTAGATAATTCATAGTCTGAAACTCCCTGCCTAACTTCTGAAGCTTTCCCTCTCATACCCAATAACAGCCTCTAGGGCTTTATTTCCTTTTGTGGTGCTCTTCCCACGTGATGTGTTGGCATTTAACTTTCTCTGCTTTGGGTTCTCTTTCCCTTACCATGTATGAGTCTGCCCTCTTTCATCTTCTTTTCTCATTTTAAATATCATTCATCCCCACCATCCTGTTGAAATAGGTGCCTGTTCTCTATTAAGAGCACTATCTGCTTTCTTCCTATCACAGACAGCAATATATTATTATCTATTCATTGCTTTGTTTGTATTTTATTAGTTGCCATCTTTACTGGACTGGAAGCTTAAAAGCAAAGATGATATGGTTTGCTCTTCCTCTGGACACAAGTATCTGCAATTGAATCTCGCCTAAATCATTGCTGACTGCACACCGTAGTTCTTAATAAAATTTGCAGGAGGAAGGACGGGAGCTGGGAAGGAAGGAGGGAGGGAGAGAGAGCAGGAGAGAATGAAGGGAAAAGAAAATGGACCAGCTCATGATGTCAGTGAGAGCTATGAATTCACTAGCACTTAGGAAGAACCATCAGAGATGATTCTTCCTTCAACATCAAGTTCAGCTGACACCTTTATGAAACCATCTCTGGTGCCCATGGGTAGAATTGGGTGCTCCCTTCTCTATGTTCCCATTACACGCATTCTGTATCTTTGGAAAGAAAGAAAACAAAATAACAGTTGTAATCGTTTGTAATGTCACACCCACCATGAACACCCCGATGACAGAGAGCCCTGGCACATGTGTGGGGCTGGTGCATAATACTCAGACAATAAAACTAACTGTGGTTGTTGTTAATACTAGTTTCAGTGGTAGTATCATAAATAAACTCTGTACTTTTTTTGTAAGCTAAACTCAACTTTGTCCTCTCCAAGTCCATGTCTGTGGGTGTCAGGCTTATTACTCAGGACATGAGCCTCAGGCTGAGGCTTTTCTGTGCTTCTGGCCCCTTTACATCCCAACATCAGTAAAGACTATGCCTCCCACATGTGTGTTATAGAGGTTCTTCTTCAATTTAATGTACAGACAGAATACCTGGGGATCTTGTCCGAGTGCAAATTCTAATTCAGTATATCTGGGGTGGTCCAAGCCTATGCCTGCCTAGCAATTCTAAAACATAGACCACACCGAGCATCAAGGTTCTATAACACATTTGAATCCAGACAGTCAACATAAAAGCACTTTATCAACCTCTGGAGGAATTTTCTTGTCTGTTGACAGAAACCTCCCGTTAAGCCTAGAGCCATAATTCAGTGTCAAAACTAATTTCAGATAAATTGAATGGTAATGGTGATCACATAAAACCACTGGTTATTGATTGGCCATGCATAACACAGGATTAGTGTTACCTTGTATTGATGGAGGCTCTTGCGTGCCATTTGCTAGTTATGGGGCCCTGGCAAGCTGTGTAACCCCACTGAACCTCTGATCTCCTTATCTCTGAGGTAGGCATAGTAAAATACCTCTTCACTAGACTCTGGGCAGGAAATAAGACACAGCATTCTGCTCTTAGTACATTGCTAGCAAAATATAAGTGCACTATATATTTTATCTTTTTTTTTTTCATTGGCAGTTTTCCTTTTCTGGGAAGCCATTCCCAATTCTCACTAGTGAGAGTTACTTATTCTTAACTCAGTGTTGCCAAAAGAGCATTGGCTGATGATGATCTGTTCCAGTTCCTTGTTTCAAATAGACATCTATATGTCTTCATCCCAACGGGCTACAATCTTACTGTCAGACAAGTGGGGTTTGCATACCTGTTGGAGGAAGTCATTGAGAAGGCATGCCTGCTGGTTGACTCTCAAGTTGGATCCAGAAAGTCAGAGGCTCCTCACCTCCCCCCATCCTTGGAGCATTCATTCTGTCTCCACCTCCATTCCCACAGTGAGAGTCACTTCCAAGGACACAGCCCTGAGAGAACAATGTGTTGCTGAGACCATCTGGATGGTGTTTGTAATTGAACCCCATCCAGGTCTGTCTATAAACTTTTAAGATGCTGGTGGGAGGTGCAGAGATCCCCTCACCTGGCACCCAAGACAAGCCTCATATGTGCATTCTCTTGGTCTTAAAACTGCCACCGACCCATCCACAGTGGTCTGCCTCTTTCTTCCATCTCCTCTGCCCTCCATGTATGGGGGCCCATTTTTGAACCAACAATATCCCTAGTGGATCATTATATTCTGATTTTGGTTCCTTGACTTTTTTTGATAATTCAAAGTGGTGTTTCTACCACTATCTCTAGTACCAGACATTTTCGAAAGTTCACTACTCACTAAATTATCTCTTTGCAAACCATCTACCTCTGTTGTCATGGCCCAGCAAACCTGGTTCTTCAGGGAAGCCATTCCTGATGCTCGTGGGAAGCTCCTCTTCATGTTCAGTGTCAGTGGCTCCATGTGTGAGTCTCCTGATGGCACAGTTGAGGTGGTTCCCCTGCAAGACCAGCTTCCATGACACGTGTGCATCTATTGTTTTTCTTTTAGTCCTAATGTGAACTTGGTTAACGTTAATAAAAAATAATATCCAGTTTAAGGGAGGCACTAGTCCCTCTCTTTATTAATAAGGTCCTGCCAGGGCAATTGAATTCCATGTTAATCACTAGACTCTAGAAGTCAGATAGACTTACAGGAGAACATACAGACTTAAATAGTTTAAGAGTCTTGAAGTGAGTCCAAATGATATTGTATCAGCAAGAGAAGAAGGGTCAGGCAAGTGAAAAATCATTTGGGCATGACTGAACATTTCCTTGTGAAAAACCAGTCAGATCAGACTTCCTGCAATGCCCCAAAGAGAACTTTGTGCTGAAATACATTATGACGTAAGTCATAAAGTATTTTCTAATGATCCAAGTGGTGCAAAGCATGACATGGACTGAAATAGCATTAATGAGTTCTTCACTTGAGATGTCTCATCCCAGGCTGAACGGGCACTAAATGAGGTTCTTAGCTCTGCTACACAAGCGTCAGATGAATGCTTGAACTCACACCTTCACTATTAGCTCCAACCTGAGAAGCTATGATTCTGTCCGAAAGCCACAAGAAGGTGGAGACTGTGTCCTCATGTCGAGGCTTAGTGCCCAGTGGATCCTCACAAAGTACAGACTGAATAAATGAATTAGACCTGTTTCTTCCCAGATCACAGGGAAATAGCTATCTGGCAGGTGCCCAAAATCTATCTGTTAACTAACAAATACAAAAACAAAACTTTAGGAGCCTTCTGGGTGGTGAATTAGCTTTCAACAGCCAGAAAAGTTTGGACTAAGAAGAATTCCTTACTCTAAATTTCCCATTCTAATTGTGAAGACACAAGCAATAAATGTAATTACCTTGTATTCACATTCATGTCATAACTATTTCTTACCCAATGTCTGTAACTATCTCAATTATCTGGAATGGCTTAATACCACAGTCAAAAATAGGGTAGAGTTGGCAATAACAATAAAGCTAAAGAGGGTCCTGGCTACTTTATGACTCTGTGGAGCCATTATGCTCCTCAGCATCCAAGTGAGGCAGATAACAAGAGGACATTAAAATTTTAGCATCCTCAAACAACAGTATGGTTATTGCTTATTAATTATACCAAAGGAACACAACTAATGAGTTTAATAGGTAGCATTATGCATGCCAGCGACAGATCGGAGGAAGGCGGTGGGTCATAGAAAATTCTTTAGGGGAACAACTGGCACCATCCATTACCAGGTACTCAGCATACCTAAGACAAGTGGAAATAAACATGAAAGGCTGGGAGAGACCTTGATTCAGGTCCTTTTCATTTTGAGTGTAGATTACAATTTGTGCGTGGTAACAATCATTTTCATGGGGATTATCTTTTTTTCCCTTCAAAGAAAACTAGCAACAATTTTGAATCTCTCTCTCTCTCTTTTTTTCTTATCTCTCTTCTGCTCCCAATGAGAGTAAGGGCAGAGGAAGTGGAGGATGGGAGAAATGTTTGAGAAGTGTGCCTAACATGAAAAATAATTCATAGATCAAAAGGTAAGCATATTTTGAATTCACAAGATGATGCTGTGCTGTTTTCCAAAGGCACATGTGAGATCTGTATTCTTATCTTCATGCATTAGTGAACATACTACTCCACCAAAAGGTGATCATTTTAATTTTTTCATGTATTTTAAATCCCCCGTCTAATGTAAAATTGTATCTGATAGTTTTTTAATTTTTATATCCTTGGTTTCTAGTGCATTTTTCATTATGTCAAGTGTCTGCCATTTATTCTCCTATTAATTACTCATTCCTCTCATTTACAATTATTTAAGTTGTTTTTCCTATTAATGGGGAAACTATTTATGTGTTCTTGGTATTGGTCAATAAAAACCCACAGATGTTGGGATGATTAGACAAGGACATTAAAACCTTGATGAGAAACATATTTAAGGACATAAAGTTAAATATAGTTATGATGAATAAACAAATGAAAAATCTCAAAACAAGT
The DNA here is from genome assembly GCA_002007465.1 of Ailurus styani. Lineage (NCBI taxonomy): Eukaryota > Metazoa > Chordata > Mammalia > Carnivora > Ailuridae > Ailurus > Ailurus styani. The sequence goes on from LNAC01002094.1 coordinate 34,368, forward strand.
GGAAATCACTAAAAAGAGAAAAATTAATGCAAATAATAAATACAATAACTGAAATTCACTTGGATGGATGGACGGATGGATGGATGGAGGGATAGATGGATGGATACTTAGATTCAGAATCTTATAATACATGGATTTAGAATCCCAGAAAGAGGAAAAAGAGAATGGGAAAAAAATATTTGAAGGTATATTTTGGAAGCTATGTATTTGCCCTCATCCCCTTAATAGATCAATTTCCAGAGACTGACTTCTCCGTTCTTAGACACCTTCCATTCCAAAGACTCTGCATTCCACCCAACTTAGACCATTCACCCTGTGAGCTAACCCTGTATCAGACCATCACAGCATCAGCGTGATGCTGACCACTATCTCCCTCTCCTCAAGATGACTAAATCTTGGAAACCTAAGACAAAAATATTTGGATCTTCTGAGACCTTCCATTTGCCAACAACATCACTTTTTCAGTCTCTCACCTTCTGCTATCTGTATATTCCTCCATCTACAGATATGGAAATCCATTATCTCCAGCAATCTCTTCCAAAATCCTCAGTTCCCTTGAACTTCCCCCACTCTAAAACTCCAGACTAATGATTTGCCTTGTGTCTGTGGACTCTATTGGAGTGCTCAGAACTGTGTTGACTGGTTGTACTTTATTTTTTTTTACTTTTTTAAAGATTTTATTTATTTTTCTGAGAGATAGAGACAGTGAGAGAGGGAACACAAGCAGAGGGAGTGTGAGAGGCAGAAGTAGGCTCTCCGCTGAGCAAGGAGCCTGACCCAGGCCTCAAACCCAGGAATCTGGGATTGGCTAGTTGTACTTTAAAAATAGAGCTACCCTATGACCCTGAAATTGCACTACTGGGTATTTATCCCAAAGAAACATATGTGGTGAAAAGAAGGGCCATATGTACCCAATGTTCATAGCAGCAATGTCCACAATCACCAAACTGTGGAAAGAGCCAAGATGCCCTTCAACAGATGAATGGATAAAGAAGATGTGGTCCAAATATACAATGGAATATTACACAGCCATCAGAAAGGACAAATACCCAACTTTTGTATCAACATGGACGGGTCTGGAGGAGATTATGCTGAGTGAAATAAGTCAAGCAGAAAAAGTCAATTATCACATGGTATCACTTACTTTTGGAACATATGGAATAAAATGGAGGACTTTAGGAAAAGGAAAGGAAAAGTATATTGGGGTAAATTGGAAGGGGAAGCAAACCGTGAGAAACTGTGGACTCTGAGAAACAAACAGAGGGTTATGGAGGGGAGGGGGATGGGCGAGCCTGGTGGTGGGTATTAAGGAGGGCACGGATTGCACGGAGCACTGGGTGTGGTGCATAAACAATGACTATGAATCGTGGTTCATTGAAAAAATAAAATTAAAAAAAATTGACGTCCATAACTCCAATACCTATTTAATATCATCTACTAAATATTTCCTGGAAGTTTATTTTTCAGCCTCTCTGAAGACATTATATATACTGTGGTCTCTCCTCAAACCTCTAGCATCCTGCCTTCCAATCTAGCCAACCAATAACTTTCCCCAACTCATTATTCAAAGAAGAAAACTCACTGAAAGGCACTCACTCATCCTCCCTCTAATAAACAAATCAACAAACTTTTTTTTCTTTGCATCTGGACCCAGATGCTCTGTCTTCTCTGCTGTTAAAATGGAAAGTGGAAAATGTATTGAATTTTACCAAGGCTACTCAACCAACTCTTGTTTGAGCACCTTGTGTTCTATCCCCAATTACCTACTTGACAGCTTCCCTCAGGTAGTCATCTTCTTTCTCTATCGATTTGTAAGTCACTGATGGGATTGTATCAGTAACATCGTGAAATTTGCTAGAAGGGTATTTATGGTCAAGAGCCTACTTTTCTGTGCAGTACACAGCCCCTCTACTGTAACTTCCCCTCTGCGAGGACTCCCTCCCAGCCCCTTATCCATCTGACTCTTGCTACCTACTTGATTGACGTATCTTTCTTATCATAATGAATGGCTCCATTTTTCTGGCAGTTGCTTAAACAGGAAACCTAAGATTCACCTTCTACCCCTAACTTTCCCTCTTCCCCAGTATCCCTTCCACTGGGATACCCTAAATGTTGTAGATCTAACTACACATCGATTGTGTTCTCTCCTACCACCACTGTTACTCTGGTTAAAATGATCACCTTCTGCACATGGAAGACACAGTGATCTCCTAACCAACCTCTCCTCTTCCCATCCTAACACCCACAATTCCTTATCTCCAAGAGTGATCTCCCATAAACAAACTTTGTATCTTGGTACTTTTTTATTTTTTAATTCTTCCATGGCCTTCGTATTTACAGTAAAATCCAAACCCATTGCCCGCCTACAAAGCCCCACATGGTCAAGCCCCATGTATGCTCTTAACCTCAGCTCTAAGTATTCTCTCACTTTCCCACCATGATCGCAACAACCTCACTTCCCTTCTGCTCCTTGAACACAGCAAGATAATTCCTGTATCAGAGACATTGTGATGGTTGTTCCCTATATTCTCTTGTTCTAGCTCTTCAAAAGGTCATCTTCCTCATTTTTCAAATATCAATCAGATTTCACCCTTAGATTCTTTGTGTAAAATCACACACACACACACACACACACACACACACACACACACACACACAACTATCTCCTTCCCAAAATGTAGTGTGGTCTGAAATTATCGTTTATTTAATGTCTCCTCTTCCTACATGTAAGATTGATGAGAAGAACAATTCTGTCTGACTTGTTTACTGCTGTATTCACATTGTTAAGAATGACCCTGAGTACAGAGCAGGCACTCAATAAATGTTTATAAAATGAATAAACAAACAAATGGGAGAGCAAATAAAATAGTAAGCTCAGCTAGCTTCACATTGCCTTCTGTTCCCAATAGCTTATGAACAGAGATGGGAGATGGCATTATAGTGGTTAATATTTATGAATTCAGTTCTGGATATTAGGATGGCTCAGTTACAGGGATGTCGTTGTGATGTCAACGTTTGCTTATTGGGCATACAGAAATACGTATTGCTTCTAAATTTAGGTTACTCTCTAAGAGCTGGGAAAGGATACAGCTAAAATCAGGACACACCAACTTTGATGGAAGAAGTATGTGATAGTGACAAAAATAGGAGTTAAAACACTTGCTTCTTATAAAGGAAATCAGTATTTTATAAATGACCTTGAGAAAGTTTCAAATATTTTTTACTGGTAAATTGATTGTATTAAATCTTATTTAAAGTCCACTGTAGAACTCACTTTGTATGCTCTATGTTCGAGTATGTTCAGGTTGAAATCCGGGGAGAGAGCATGTGGGCATGGGATATCTGACTGTGGAAAGATATCCAGGTTGGAAAATAGAGACAGCTGATATCTGTATCGATATCTGTATATATCTCTATGCCTATATCAGTATCTATATTCCATGTCTGTCATATATGTCAATACCTTACTGATTCAGGAAAATGGTGCTTCAAGTGATAATTCTTAGTTTACTGTAACTTATTATCTGTGTGTCCTTGAACAAGTCATTTCATTTTTCTCAGTCTTAGTTATTTCATTTCTAAAGTGAGGGATTTAATAACATCCAACACAGTTGCTATTATAAGCAAACCATATACAAAAGTCTTTACAGATTCTAAAACCAACTGTATGTGGCAACTGTTTGCTGTTGCACAAATTTACAGAAATACGGGGAAACATGTTTGTTTTGATAAAACCCAGAGGGTGATTATGCTGCCTGTAATTTAGGTTTATTGGTGTCTGTGTTTTATTGTTGATATTATTATTGTTTATTTCGCTAACATTTTGAGTGTTTACATGTGCCAAACACTGAGTGAAACACTATACAAATTCTTTAAACCACATCAAATCTTTGTCAAGTGAGTGTTAATGGAATTCTAATTTTAGAGATGAGGATGCTGAAGCTTTCAGAGTACTCAAGTAACTTTCCCACAGCAGTGAGAATCTGATAGATACTATCACCGGAAGAAAAATCCACGCCCTGGGACACCACACGTCATGGTCGCACCCAGCAGCATACGAACAAGGGTTAACTTGGAAAGTCAACTGCAGTGAACTAGAACTACCTTCCTCTTTCAAGGCAGGTGTATACATCTGCTACAGTTGCCCTGACCTCACATGACTAGAAGAGGTTATGATGTACAATGCAGGACATCCAAAATTCTTAGTTTCCATGTCTAGTTCAGAGATCCCATAAACCATCCCCTGCCCTCTTTGCTGACTAACCACTCCTTGTCCAACTACACCCCTGTAACCACAGCAGCAAACACATTTTGTACTGTCCATTCACCCACCATATTATCCACGCCCATAACACTGTCCATCTACACAACATCTGGGAATGGAGAATAAGAGCTTGGGCCTGTGTATGTTTGCTATTGACGTGCAGATAATTTCTGGGCTATCCTGGCTGCTGTTGGCCCATTCTAATCAGCCCAGAGGTCCATCTCTCGGAACGAAAGCCGTCCTTGCCTCTCCTGCCCAGCACGCCTCCACTTCCCTTTGAATGCAGAATATCAACCCCATTAAGGAGTCCTTGACCAGAAACTGCCATTTTATTGGTATCAACATTTTGAGTTTAACACACTTTAAAAAATCCTTGTCTTACTGCCCCAACATATTGAACTCAAGATGTTTTGAAAACCCAGTTCTCTAACTTAACTACTTAATTGTTGTCTGCTTTTTAACTATTTTACATAGTATGAAACCAAGTTGACAATGTATATTATGAAATTTAGACCAACATAAAACGACAACTATAATATATGACTCTGGACAAATTTGTCCTGGCTCTATTTCTACATTTACTATGGCAAGAGATTCACTTCTTATTAAGATAGTCTAGCCAGTTAGTAGGCAGAGACAGATGGTAGAAAGTTCAATGTTATGTTGGCCTCACAGCCATTCCCCAGTAATATCTTCCTTTGTAGTACTCCGGAGCCTCAAAAACAATAATAATTTTAAAAAAACTAGTTCACATGAATTCATCACATTTAACTTTACAAATCACAAAATATCTATCTCAATCCTCACCTGACACTGGAAAACATGTATTATTGGTATCTCCAATTACAGAGACTGCGGTGATTATGTGGCTTCCCCAAGGCCACAGTTTAGAATAAAGACAAAGTCATTACTTGAATACATTTCTTTTCCTAACTTCTAATTATATATTTTCTGTACCTCACTATGCCAGTCCTGCCACTATTTAAAAATAATTAGCATCCCACCTGTCTTCTCTGTTCCAAACTATAATCCCTTGGTTAATATTTGGAGGTAATCTGATTACTGTAAGCACTGTCTCAAGCAAAGGACTGCTATCCCCCTTTGTTAATGTTCTACTTGGGTTTGGGGTTTAGTCTGGCACTACGTGCTAAGGGCAAATCTGAGGAAAGTGACAATTTGTTAAGGGATACGGAAACTGTCATATGAGGATTAACACCGTATCTGTAGATGTTTCGTCCATAAGGGAGGGAATGGCATTTGCCTTCGAGTGTTTGAACAATTTTTGAAAATTCTATGTATTTTGTGCAATTCCAGAAGCTAAATTAGGAAAGCAGATTCATGTTAGGGGGAAACTAACTTTAGACGACACTACCTTGTCTAGGTCAAGTCTAATATTTCATTGTATCCTGAGTCCTTCTGATGAATGAACATATGAATTAATGAGGAAGATATGAATTAATGAGGAAGATAGAAGTCACAGCTTTTCAACTTGAAAATTGACTGCTTTAGAGACATGATCCTAAACACACAACTCTCAAACCCGTATATGAAATGCTTTTTTCATGCCCCAGGTATTCATCCATTGCTCTGTACCCCTGATGCCATTTTCTATTTTAAACCCCCATTAGGAGACACCTGGGTGGCTCATTCAGTTAAGTGTCTGCCTTCAGCTCAGGGCATGAGCCCAGGGTCCTGGGATCAAGCCCTGCATCATGTTTCCCACTCAGTGGGGAGTCTGCTTCTCCCTCTGCCCTACCCTACCCCCGGTGCACATGCACTTTCTCTCTCTGTGTCTCTCAAAAATAAATAAATATTTTTTAAAAGGTTTAAGCCCCTATTATGTCCCCAATGGATCTCAGAAATAAATCAGTTAGGAATGCTTTCAGCTGCAAGTTAGTGGGTTACTTGACTAAAAGTACATGTTGTGAAATTTTAGAGTCACTGGGAATTGATGCCCCAAAATGTAAGGCTAGAAATGTCAATGGCATAACACAGTGAACCAGACATCACTGGAAGAAACTGAGTTACTAGACTCCAACAAAAATGAAGTAGAGGGGATTCCCACAGTGAGTAGGACATTGATCCAAAGCAGCATTTCTTGACATGAAATCTGATGGCCATCTGAATCACACTGGCACACTATACAATCCATAAAATTGACTATTGTGATTATGCTGTGGAAAAGATCACTCTGGACATTCTATCATGAACACATAGCTGCAGAACAAAAACAGAAGCAGAGAAATTGCAAGTGTTTCCATTGCTGCAGGTGGGAGAGGAGGGCTCACAGGAAGTAGAGACATGCACCCGTCATCAGATAGACATCTACATCCTAGCATTCTGGGGATCTACAGGAAGGTCATACCCAACAAAACAGCCTGACCTTTGAAGATAAACTTAGTCTGACCCACTTTTTCTGGGTGTTGGGAAAACGAACCACCTGTTTATGAAGTCCTCTAAAAATACATAGAATATCCTGTATTTATTTTTTAATATGTACTCCCCCAGCTCCAGTAGTGGCATCAGCCCATTAAGAGTCAGTACATAACCTCCCAGACTCCCGCCAACAACCAGATACCATAGTTATTTGCAGTAAATTTTAGAAACATGTCAGCCATTTAGGTAAATCTTCCCTAGATTCATTTAAATTTAATTGTATTGATGAATGTGGAGGCTAGTCATTTGGAATTGATTTCTATTGATTTGTGTCTAATTGAATTCAATTAAGCCCCAGTGATTTGCCTTGAACAAATTAAATTGCACAGACTAATTGGATTGAAAGCATTCTCAGTGAGATGGAGAGCATTCATGGGGATGAGCCCACTGTGATATGGCTTTAATATAGGCTCCTAGGGTGACAGTTATTGGGAAATTATTAAGACTCAACAAATGTTTCAATTATTAAGAACACATTTTACAGAAAGATGAACTGCATAGGTCTTGTCATTACATTGAAGTCTTTGGCTCCCTAATCTGTAAATAGTTCAAGATTGATTCTAAGTGCTGCTCTTCTAATGGTGTTTGACCTTACTTCTAAGAAATAAGGAATGTCGGCAAAGAAAAGAGAGAAGGAAGTTAACACATACAGCCTTGGGTGATTCTTTTGTGCCTTTGTTTTTGTTTTTTTTTTTTAATTTTATTTTTATTATTTGCCCAAGGGGTACAGGTCTG